>WNWK01000873.1:0-80000 GCA_009830355.1 Cherax destructor | reverse complement strand
GGTATTATACTCACCCCAAGATCCTTTTCCTTGAGTGAAGTTTACAGTCTTTGGCCACCTAGACTATACTCTGTCTGCGGTCTTCTTTGCCCTTTCCCGATCTTCATGACTTTGCATTTGGCGGGGTTAAATTCAAGGAGCTAGTTGCTGGACCAGGCTTGTAGCCTGTCCAGGTCTTTGTAGTCCTGCCTGATCCTCATCCGATTTCATTCTCCTCGTTAACTTCACATCATCTGGTAACAGGGACACTTCTGAGTCTGTCCCTTCTGTCATGTCATTCACGTATACCAAAAATAGCACTGGTCCGAGGACTGACCCCTGTGGAACCCCGCTCGTCACAGGCGTGTGTGTGTGTGTGTGTGTGTGTGTGTGTGTGACGTTGGTTCATGTTTGTGTGTAACGTTAGTTCTTGTGGTTCTTTGTTCATCTTCACCAAGAGAGGGATAACGCAGGAAGTTTGTGATGCTAAGATTAACACTTCAGTGTGAGGCGGTAAATGTTTACCTCACTAGCCCTCACCTGTTTCCACCCCTCCCTCCTCCTCCACTCCTCCATCATCACTCCAACATTCCCCACCACCACTCCTGCTGTCAGTAATATCCTCCACCACCACCCCACCACTCGTCAGTCATCACTCCCTCTACCACCACTGTTCTCCAACACAACTATTCTCCTTCACCCCTATTGCCTCCACCACAAACAACAGCAACACTCCCCTCCCTCTCCCCCAGCACCCAGGGGCTGCCTCTACCTGCTGACCTTTCCAAGAATCTCTAAGAGAAGAAGTCAGCTGGTCGTATTGTTGAGGCAACACCAGTGACCCGGCTGCCACCACCTCTCATTATTACACCGGCATTTACACCTCATACACCACCTTTACTAACAAGAAACAAATACCACATGACACTGAATGCTTAAATAACATTTTACAAGGCATAGACAAAAAATATATACTATATAAATTTAAGCATAAATTAGGAAATTAAATCTGAAAATAACAACTGCGTCTCCTCACACTGGGGGTATCTCCTCTTTTGTCAAGTTTTTGCCCTTGTGAGTGCTTTCATCTTCGTCTTATTTTCATATGTGAATTAGTTTTTCCCCTTCGCAATTAATGGTTTGTCCATTAACGGTATATTGATCGTTGGGCGCAAGGAAACAAAGTAGCAGCGGAAGCCTGGCAGTCAGGCTTGTTATATGGGAGTTTGGCGCGAAAACATGGAGGAACAAATCAATATGGAGTTATAAAATGATTTTGTGCGGGAAAACATGGAGGAACAAATCAATATGGAGTTATAAACTGATTTTGTGCGGGAAAACATGGAGGAACAAATCAATATGGAGTTATAAACTGATTTAGCGCGGGAAAACATGGAGGAACAAACAGTGATGGGGGAAAAAGACAAACGAAGGATTTTAATTATTTTTGGTATTAAAACATTTGTGGACTGTTGATAAATATAAAAAAAAGTGACAATAAAACAGCGCGTGACAACATGAGTGGTGACACCAGCTGGCAGTACCAGCATCATTTTGTGAAGAGAACAAAAAAAAGATTCTGTAAAACCGGATAAAAGGAGGAATTTAATTAACTTTTGCAGTGAAAACCTTGAAGAATCCAAACAATTTCGTCCTTTGCGACGTAGAAACACGTGAAATTGTTTGGAAAAACTTAGACATCATTTTATCCTGAGGAGAATGAACTTTAAGAAGCTCTTCTATATAAGAGGTTTAGTCTGGCCTAACACCAGAGTTAGTTTTATATCTTCAAGTGGTTGACACTATTCTTCTACATGCTCCGTTTAAGTTTACAAAGTTCGTAAATTATAAAATTTTTAACGCCAATGACTGAAAACAATGAATGAAGGTGAGAATGTTCTGAGAACCACTGAGACGACTGAGAACCACTCAGACGACTGAGAACCACTCAGACGACTGAGAACCACTCAGACGACTGAGAACCACTCAGACGACATTTTAATGTTAAGAGTCGCTCTTATGACATTCGTAAATTTCAGAAAAAAACAAACTGAAATTTACTTAATAGGCTGGGTTAAATTGGTTACTTCAGGATTCCACACTGGCATTGCATACTCGAGGATTTATTTTGTACATGTAGTGAAAATAGTTCAATATGCTTATGATGGTTCCTTAAGAGGACTTCATTAGTGTGTCAGCCTTCCTTGATCTAATGTCTGTATAAGTTGTATTATGTACTTGTAGAATTACAGATTCTTATTATTAATGGCGTTATTTGGTTCAGTTTATGTGCTGCGGAGACAGGTTTGGCATAATGTCTGCTCCGTGATTCTGTACCATGACTGGTACCTTGAGTTGCTACCCTCCCAGGTTGTGAGTTTGTGGCCTCCCAGGTTGTGAGTTTGTGGCCTCCCAGGTTGTGAGTTGTTTGTGGCCTTAATGGTTGTAAATTGTTTGTGACCTCCCAGGTTGTGGGTTGTTTCTACGACGTGCCCATGCACTCTGCCCCAGGCACAGATTCGTAGAACCCTATATTCATCAAGAACCACAAGAAATCCCTTTCACGTGTCGTAAATATTCTATGGAGAGGGACACGGGGGTCATGTCTTAGTCGCCAGAAACAACGGATATAGCCACACTCCATAAAGGTAAAGCACTAGCAAAGAATTATTGACCGATAGCGCTAACGTCCCACATTATAAACAATCTTTGAATAAGTTCTATGAAGCATGATTGCCAACCACTAGGATTCCCAACAACTGCACAACCCAGGGCAACATGGATGTAGAGCAGGTCGCTTCTGCCTCTCGCATCTACTGGACCACTAAGACGTGGTCTTGGATGCAGTGGAGGACTAACAGAATGCAGATGTAGTATACACAGAGTTTGCAAAAGCCTTCAACACGTGTAATGGTCTCCCAGGTTGTGAGTGATTTCTTCCAGGGTGTAAGTTATTTCTACCCTCCCAGGTTGTGAGTTATTTCTACCCTCCCAGGTTGTGAGTTATTTCTACCCTCCCAGGTTGTGAGTTATTTCTACCCTACCACGTTGTGAGTTATTTCTATCCTCTTAGGTTGTGAGTTATTTCTACCCTCCCAGGTTGTGAGTTATTTCTACCCTCCCAGGTTGTGAGTTATTTCTACCCTCCCAGGTTGTGAGTTATTTCTACCCTACCACGTTGTGAGTTATTTCTATCCTCTTAGGTTGTGAGTTATTTCTACCCACCCAGGTTGTGAGTTATTTTTACCCTCGCAGGTTGTGAGTTATTTTTACCCTCGCAGGTTGTGAGTTATTTCTACCCTCGCAGGTTGTGAGTTATTTTTACCCTCCCAGGTTGTGAGTTATTTCTACCCTCCCAGGTTGTGAGTTATTTTAACCCTCCCAGGTTGTGAGTTATTTTTACCCTCCCAGGTTGAGTTATTTTTACCCTCGCAGGTTGTGAGTTATTTCTACCCTCCCAGGTTGTGAGTTATTTTTACCCTCGCAGGTTGTGAGTTATTTTTACCCTCGCAGGTTGTGAGTTATTTCTACCCTCCCAGGTTGTGAGTTATTTCTACCCTCCCAGGTTGTAAGTTATTTCTACCCTCCCAGGTTGTAAGTTGTCTCTGGCGTTCATTGCACAGATCTCAGTGTCGGTGCTTCACAATGTGGAATCTGCCAAATGGATTTTGAGCGTTGAATCTAAATAGCAACTTTGTTGATCATTCCTGCAATCTGTACACGCTCTTCAGCAACTGTCTTCAAGATAGTTGGTCTTGACTCTATATTATATTTTTATTTTTTCCGGTAGATGTATCCTGCTCTACATTCTCTAATATCCCATTTCAATTACCTACCAATCCATACGTATGTAAAAAAGGAAAAAAAGTGTATGCACTTTTTTTTTATTAGAACTTTTAGCGTCTGGTTATGGTGTGATCTCTTCCTGTACCGATCAAGTGATGTCCCTGGGAATGATCCTTGACCAAGCCCCAGCATGGGCAGCCCATCCAAAGAATCTCATAATGGATGCACTGCAGGCCCTAGATGTCTTGAAAGGTACTCTCACAACGCCGTACCTGGATAGGTCTTGTGCCATTTCAGGTTGGAGTATAGCTGCTAGACCTGCTAAACAATCTGCCTTTCATTGATGTTCCTCATCATCTGGGGAAACGAGTTTGTACTAGAGATTTTCATTTTTTTTTTCTTTCGCAAGGTTGAGTCTGGTGATCACGTTGCTCTCCTCCCCAACATAAGCTGGGTTGCGTACGTTTAGTAACCCAGCTTATGCTGCTTCAAGTTTGAATGTGAGCTGACCTATAATGCATTCTAGATGCTCCTGTGGTCAGAGAAGTGAGTTCTCCGCTGCTCTCCTTCAACAGTGCAAGGCTCTCTCTGGCATTAACCTTTACAAACTTCCTTGAGCATGATTCCATTCAAGCTTCAAGGTGGGTGGTGAGAGAGCGAGGGAAGTGCTGCTCTTGCAGTGATGACTGGTGGTGAGAGAGCGAGAGAGGTGCTGCTCCTGCGGTGATCACTGGTGGTGAGAGCGAGGGAGGTGCTGCTCCTGCGGTGATCACTGGTGAGGACTTGTTTTATGCCAAGTTATCAACTGAATCTTCTGTATCCACTATGGAGCTCCACAAAAACCTCACTATCTTCCTGATAGCCCGTCTTATCTTCTTTTTTTACCATTCATGAGAAAATACACAAACAAAACTTTACAATGTGTCCCGCGCTGCCAGACCTCAGACACTCGATTCTTTTTTAATTTCATCATTGTCTGGTATTTGTACGTAAATATAGATTAATACGTTAATGTAAGAAGATCTATCTAAGAAAGCACAGAAATGCACGGTCATTTTGTCATATAATGCACGTTCTGTCTGTAGGTCAGTCTGGGAGTTAGGTAAGGTGGGATCTGGTACATTTGTGTAGTTATGATCCACTATGTTGCTGCTGTCTGTAGTCCACAAGAACCAGGTGTGTGTGTGTGTGTACTCACCTATTTGTACTCACCTATTTATGGTTGCAGGGGTCGATTCATAGCTCCTGACCCCGCCTCTTCACTGATCGCTACTAGGTCCTCTCTCTCCCTGCTCCATGAGCTTTATCAAACCTCGTCTTAAAACTATGTATGGTTCCTGCCTCCATTACGTCACTTTCTAGGCAATTCCACTTCCTGACAACTTTGTGACTGAAGAAATACTTCCTAACATCCCTGTGATTCATCTGAGTCTTCAACTTCCAACTGTGTCCCCTTGTTTCTGTGTCCCCTCTCTGGAACATCCTGTCTTTGTCCACCTTGTCGTTATCATGTCTCCCCTGACCCTCCTGTCCTCCAGTGTCGTCAGGCCGATTTCCCTTAACCTCTTTCGTGCGCCTCAGGAGATGTGCTTGGTATTATACTCACCCCACGATCTTTTTCCTTGAGTGAGGTTTACAGTTTTTGGCCACCTAGACTATACTCTGCGTTTTTTTTTTGCCCTTCCCCGATCTTCATGACTTTGCATTTGGCAGGGTTAAATTCAAGGAGCCAGTTGCTGGACCAGGCTTGGAGCCTGTCCAGGTGTCTTTGTAGTCCTGCCTGATCCTCGACCGATTTAATTCTCCTCATTAACTTCACATCATCTGCAAACAGGGACACTTCTGAGTCTGCCCCTCCGTCATATCATTCACATACACCAAAAACAGCACAGGTCCTAGGACTGACCCTGTGGAACCCCGCTCGTCACAGGCGCCCACTCTGATACCTCGTCACCTACCATGACTCGTTGTTGTCTCCCTGTCAGATATTCTCTGATCCAGTGCAGTGCCTTTTCTGTTATGTGTGCCTGATCCTCTAGTTTTTGCATTAACCTCTTGTGAGGAATTGTGTCGAAGGCTTTCTTGCAGTCCAAGAAACTGCAGTCTATCCACCCCTCTCTCTCGTGTCTTACTTCCGTTACCTTGTCATAAAACTCCAGTAGGTTTGTGACACAGGCTTTACCTTCCCTGAAACCGTGCTGGTTGTCATTTATAAGCTTATGTCTTTCTAGGTGCTCCACCACTCTCCTCCTGATGATCTTCTCCATGACTTTGCATACTATACACGTCAGTGACACAGGTCTGTAGTTTAATGTCTCGTGTCTGTCTCTTTTCTTAGAGATTGGGACTACATTTGCCATCTTCCATATCTCAGGTAGTTGCCCAGTTTCAATGGATGTGTTGAAGATTTTTGTTAGTGGCACACACAGCATCTCTGCTCCCTCTCTAAGGACCCATGGAGAGATGTTGTCTGGTCTCACCGCCTTTGAGGTATCAAGTTCACATAGCTTCTTCACCTCGTCGGTTGTGTATTTCATCCAGCACTTGTTGGTGTATCCCTTGTTGGTGTACCTCCCTATTCTGACTTCCTGGAGTCCTTCCTGTCTCCACTGTAAATACTTCTTTAAATCTCATGTTGAGCTCCTCACATACCTCTTGGTCGTTTCTTGTGAACTCCCCACCTTCCTTCCTCAGCTTGATTACCTGGTCCTTGACTGTTCTTTTCCTCCTGATGTGGCTATACAACAGCTTCGGTTCAGACTTGACTTTCGATGCTATGTCATTTTCGTATTGTCGCTGAGCCTCTGTGTGTGTGTGTGTGTGTGTGTGTGTGTGTGTGTGTGTGTGTGTTAGTTACCATTTTGTACAAGGAACATGTCTATTAGACACTAGGCCTGTTGTATGTGTGTGTGTGTTTGTGTGTGTGTGTGGGGGTGACCCGTCATAGAGGTGCCGTTATGGCTGCTGCTCGCTGTTACCTGTCCACTTCTTATGTACACCTTTAATTAGTTCAGCAACGCTGCTTTAGGTAATTACCGCTTCCCCTCACCCTTTCCCTCTCTCTCCCTCTCCCCCGCCCCTTCCCCTTCCGTATACTCCACCTCTCCCCTACCTCCTTCTCCCACTCCACCTCTCCTCTGCTGCCTCTTTTCCATTCTATCTCCCCACTGCCTCTCCTGCGTTTCCTCTCTACCTCCATATATATTTCTCCTCATTACCCATCATTATCCCACTTCCTCTCCTTTCCCCATCGTGTTTCCTTTTTATCTACATTCCCAATTGTCAGTTTCTCAGTCCACCCATTGTTCTCCCAAGTCCTAATTTTATTCTTCCTATCCCATTCGTTTTTTTATTACTGTTGCTGTTATCAATCCCTTCAGTATTCTCCACTGTTCTACATTGTTTATGTCCTTCATACCGTCCATCCTTGAAGCTATTCCCTCAGTATTGACACCAGTGATTCTTATTACCACAAGTTATTCGTTATTCCAACATTTGCATAATGCTGCCATCAAAGTCAGTGCTCGAGGGAGGAGAGGGAGAGCAAGCATACATTTACAAAAAAATACTTGATACAAATGCTGTATCAAGCATGTATTGTCTGTATATTGCCTCTTGTTATATATATATATATATATATATATATATATATATATATATATATATATATATATGCTAGGAATTCGCAAGAGCAGGCGAAATATTCACAAACACTGATCTCTGGCCGACGGAGACTCGAACCTACGAACCTCATGACAAGGTACGCAGTGCTTTACCGACCGTACCACACTGGTCCAATACCTTGGCATCCAGCTTTCGCTAGACGTTATTCCAAGGCAGCCAGCTTTCAGGCAGGAAGGCTTACAGCTTTTCATCTCATCCCCTGCATGCATCGACACAACTAGAGATTTTTACAATGCTAGGAATTCGCAAGAGCAGGCGAAATATTCACAAACACTGATCTCTGGCCGACGGAGACTCGAACCTACGAACCTCATGACAAGGTACGCAGTGCTTTACCGACCGTACCACACTGGTCCAATACCTTGGCATCCAGCTTCGCTAGACGTTATTCCAAGGCAGCCAGCTTTCAGGCAGGAAGGCTTACAGCTTTTCATCTCATCCCCAGCCTGAAAGCTGGCTGCCTTGGAATAACGTCTAGCAAGCTGGATGCCAAGGTATTGACCAGGTGGTACGGTCGTAAGCACTGCGTACTTGTCAGAGGTTCAGGTTCGAGTCTCGTGCAGAGATCAGTTATATAAAATATATATATATATATATATATATATATATATATATATATATAGTGTTGAATGATGATGAAAGTATTTTTTTTTGGGGGATTTTCTTTCTTTTTGGGTCACCCTGCCTCGGTGGGAGACGGCCGACTTGTTGAAAAAAAAAAAAAAATATATATATATATATATATATATATATATATATATATTATTGTACCCACGAACGAGTGGTATTGATCAATAACAACACTGCGACTAGCCAAGGAGTCGAACCCATGCTGCTTTGGCCCGCCTCATGGTGAGCGAAAGACGGATGACGCTCTAGTCCACGGGACCACACAATTCTCAAGAATGACGCATCCAGCCAAGCTAGATGTTGTACCCTTCATCCGAGAACATACGGTGGTGTGGATGCCTCTGAGCTAATTTCATTCTACTCTGGATGCGTCATTCTTGAGAATTGTGTGGTCCCGTGGACTAGAGCGTCATCTGTCTTTTGCTCACCATGAGGCGGGCCAAAGCAGCATGGATTCGACTCCTTGGCTAGTCGCAGTGTTGTTATTGATATATATATATATATATATATATATATATATATATATATATATATATATATTCTTCCTCCGTAAGCCATGCGTGTCGTAAGAGGCGACTAAAATGCCGGGAGCAAGGAGCTAGTAACTCCTTTTCCTGTATATATTACTAAATATAAAAGGAGAAACTTTCGTTTTTCCTTTTGGGCCACCCCGCTTTGGTGGGAAACAGCCGACATGTTGAAAGAAGAAGATATGTGTGTGTGTGTGTCGTGCCGAATAGGTAAAACTGGTCATTTAGCAAGAACTCATTTAAAATTAACTCCTTTCTAAAATTTTCTCTTATACGTTCAAAGATATATATTGTTCATTTATGTTAATGTAAAAATTAATAATTTTGTACCAAAAGAACCTTAGAAAACTTACCTAACCTTATTATAGCAAACGCAATTTAATTTAGCCTAATCGAACTAAATATATTTTAGATAAGTTTACAATAATTTAATAATAAACAAACACAATGAAATATATTTTTTCGTTAGGTTCAGAATTATTTTTGCGAAATTATTACATACACAAATTTCCGCTTGCCTTATTCGGCAAGAAGAACGTTGCTATTTAAACTAAAATCACAAGTTTTACTTTTTCAGCAAAACATATATATCATAGTTCCTTGATAATGTGAGAAGTCACGAAAGCACTTGGAATTTCGCTATACTTTCACAGTGGTTGTTTTGCATATATATATTATCCGTATGAGTGAAAAATGGCCGATATCTGTTGATACTTTTAACATTAATATTACATATGCAGCTTAAAAAATAATTAAATTAACACTCTAGTACCTCACGATTGTGAGTTACTCACACACACCACACACACCACACACACCACACACACACACACCACACACCACACACCACACACACCACACACACTCACACACACCACACACACCACACACACCACACACACCACACACACCACACACACCACACACACCACACACACATACTGACACACTAACTACATAAGATATCATGGCTAAGTGTAAACAAATAGTGAGGCGCCTGAGTCAGTCTGGTCCAGCCTGCGGTAAACTAGAGACTGTACAAGAACAAACTGCGATATTAAAACACAAGTTCATTCAGAATGTTCCTACCCGCTGGAGACTCACTTATTAAGTGTTACATCCCATGTGAGAAAAAAGTCTTTGCAATATATTGTGTAGATAACTTACACCTTCCATCATATGATGGAAATAAGTGGAATCTTATTGTCAGGTTATCTTCATTGAAAAAAAAAAAAAAACGTACGTCTTAGTGAAAGAAAGTGTGTGGTCTCAGGAATGCTGCCTCGAGTACAGTACTTGAAATATTTCGTCTACGAAGCTTTGATTGATCCAAGATTCTCAGCCTTGGGTGGCACGCTGTCACCTCTCAAAATGTCAGTGTTAACTAGGGTGGAGAGTTACACCACTGACCACCACACCATAATCAACACATTTCAAGTGGCTTTTAGCCTGTAAAATTGATTTGTGTAAAAAATAAAAAAAGATCCCTGATACAAGAAAAACTTCCTCACTGCCGATGCAGCGGATGAGTCATGTAACAAAGCTTGACAATATTGAGAATAAGCTGAAGGAAACTCAGGAGAGAATTCAGGAGCGTCAAGCAGTAACGACAATTAATAAGTCAGCTGCAACATTTATCTATACTTCCTAAACGTTTCGTCTACACAGTAAGCTTCTTCACTCCTGAAGGATACTTGAAGGATTTTTAGGGAATCAGCGCCCCAGCGATCCCTTCTCACCAGGCCTCCCAGTGGATCAAGGCCTGATCAACTAGGCTGTTACTACTGGCTGCACAAAGTTCAGCGCATGGACCAAAGACCTGCTGGTCACGAACCTATTTGAGGAACATGTCAAGACAGCTTGAAGACAGCCCGAGGTTTGTCGGTAATTTCCCTTATGCACGAAGGAAGAGCTTTCAAAAGTCGGGGACCTCTGACACTCATCGAGTTCTCTCTTAGTGTACTCATCGCGCCCATATTTTTTATTGAAGGTACTCTACACCGTCTGCCAAGTATTATTCAGGTTTCTGCATTAATGTAAAGTTTATAATGTAAGGTGTTTGTATTGTGAATAAATACTCCATAAATATATTAATGTCAGCATTTATTCACATTATAAACTTGACATAAATGCAGAAACCTTCACAAGTCTCTTTAGTTCATACGGAGTGATTTCGGTGTGCAGGTTTGGAGCCACTCACTCCATCAGGAGTATATAATGATGTACCTTTCTCGCTTATGTGGAATTCCAGGGAATACAGTTGAAGGTACTTTAAACATTCCTAGTGGCTTAGATGTCTGATTGAGTGCACATGGGCAATGGAAAATTATTTTCACGCTTTTCAATTCAGCACTGTCGCCTGCCTCGACGTGGGTAGTTAGTATACAGGAGTCTTCCTGCCTGGAGAGAACAAGTGACTTAGAGTATCATTATAGGCTCGGCATTCCTTGTTCTGAAAGTTTTAGCTATCCAGCTATCACTTTCCTTTCGGGAGCTATAGGAACTTTGTTGTGATCCTTGGATCACAACAAGTCTCGCACACGGAACTTTCGCTCTGTTGAATGACTTGAGCTTGTCCAGCACTCCGTTTCAGTCTTTATTTCCTCCATTCTTCCACAGCGGAGCAACTGAAACCTGTCTTTATTGAACATAATATTGTTGTCTGCGGCCACTGGAAGACTTTATTTATATCCTTTTGAAGATTCGCTGTGTCTTCGATTACAGAGGTGACTAAATATTGAAGCAGCAGACACAGTGGAGAGATAAGATGACGTGATCTGTTCAAGAGCCTTGAGGTAGTACTTGTGAAGCGGTCAGTTCCTCAACCATGAGGAGTATTCAGCTTCATATACTTGAATTGGCTCATAATGAAGAACAGTACCTCAACAATAATGGATATTGTGCCGAGGAAGAACAGAGCTCGTCTCCTACCTGTACGAGATCCTCATGCTGGCGGTGTCGATCCTCATGCTGGCGGTGTCGATCCTCATGCTGGCGGTGTCGATCCTCATGCTGGCGGTGTCGATCCTCATGCTGGCGGTGTCGATCCTCATGCTGGCGGTGTCGATCCTCATGCTGGCGGTGTCGATCCTCATGCTGGCGGTGTCAATCCTCATGCTCTCATGTGCGTAAGTCGAGAGGGCAAAGAATGAAGATGGGAAGAGAGATATGAAGAGGATGGATGCTATAACTCTGTGCCCAACACAAAGGAAGCCCAGACTATACGGTCACTATGGCTGCCTATTGCCTCCAGGTGCAATCCTGTTGGTCACCCTGGAGACAGTAAACAGATGGTGCACAATTCAACATGGCAAGATTTTACCCTGAAGCCATTTTATTCTCTTCTCTGAGACTGGTTCACAAACACCACAGGTGTGTGTGTGTGTGTGTGTGTGTGTGTGTTAAAATTTTGTCAAAGGCACTCGTCGATAAGACAAGTTCGGTGTTTGTGCGTACTCACCTAATTGTGGTTGCAGGGGTCGAGTCATAACTCCTGGCCCCGCCTCTTCAGCGGTCGCTAGTAGGTCCACTCTATCGTTGCTCCATGAGTTTTATCACACCTCTTCTTAAAGCTATGTATGATCCTGTGTGTGTGCGCGCACACGCGCGCTTGTGACACTCTCTCTCTCTCTCTCTCTCTCTCTCTCTCTCTCTCTCTCTCTCTCTCTCTCTCTCTCTCTCTCTCTCTCAAATTGATCGAAACAAGAGAAGAAAAGGACCTTGGAGTAAAAAGCAAAGCCCTCAAAAACAGACAGCGCCGGAATTTCTACACGGAGGTGTTAAGGTGTGTGGCTGCCAGGTGGGAAGGGAGGCCTCGACACATTTTTTGTACACAAATTAATCACACGGTCTGAGAACTGTTATCCTAACCCAGTTCATTTCCAAGCCTAGCCCTTTCTGGCATACTACCCCCCCCCACAGCATGCCACCCACAACAGTCGACTAACACCCAGGTACCTATTTACTGCTAGGTGAACAGGGGCATCAGGCTTGCTCTCAAATCCGCTCAATTACCTTAATCTTCGCCCACACGCTGCCACCATTTGTGTTGTGGGGTTCTTGCGTAGATTTGGTAATATAATTAAAGATGAGCTTGGTTTTTGGTAGCGTTTAATGGACCGTTAGATATATGGGAGCTGAGAGTCTAGGCCTATGTCCGCCTGCTCTGCCTATCGGAGTGGAACTGCCCCACGGGTGAGCGGGCACTCGGCATTCAAAAGGGGACGGCCTATGATTGGCTAACGCGAGATCACATGGGCAGAGGTTGGTGATCACGTGAACAGCTATGGTGTAGCCGTTAGAAATACGAACCGTACATTGTGACCCCTTGTTTCTGTGTCCCATCTCTGGAACATCCTGTCTCTGGAACATCCTGTCTCTGTCCACTTTATCTATTCCACGCAGTATTTTGTATGTCGTTATCATGTCTCCCCTAACCCTCCTGTCCTCCAGTGTCGTCAGGCCGATTTACCTTAACCTTTCTTAGGACAATTCCCTTAGCTCCGGAACTAACCTTGTTGCAAACCTTTGCACTTTCTCTAATTTCTTGATGTTCTTGACCAGGTGTGGGTTCCCAACTGGTGCTGCATACTCCAGTATGGGCCTGACGTACACGGTGTGCAGTGTCTTGAACGATTCCTTACTAAGGTATCGGAACGCTATTCTCAGGTTTGCCAGGCGCCCATATGCTGCAGCAGTTATCTGGTTGATGTGTGCTTCCGGAGACGTGCTCGGTATTATACTCACCCCAAGATCTTTCTCCTTGAGTGAGGTTTGCAGTCTTTGGCCACCTAGCCTATACCCTGTCTGCGGTCTTCTTTGCCCTTCCCCGATCTTCATGACTTTGCATTTAGCGGGGTTAAATTCAAGAAGCCAGTTGCTGGACCAGGTGTCCAGCCTGTCCAGGTCTCTTTGTAGTCCTGCCTGATCCTCATCTGATTTAATTCTCCTCATTAACTTCACATCAGTGTATGTGTGAGTGTATGTGTGTGTGTGTGTGTGAGGGGGGGGGGCGGCCCTTCTTGGTCCTTCCCAAAAGTACCACCATTATTATTATAATCATAACTAAGCGCTAAACCACCAAGGGTCAGAAAGTACCACTAAACAATGCTTATCCGTGAGCAGCAAAGCTGACGGAATGTTTGGCTTCAGTCTTCATAACTAAAAATTTCGAGCGTAAAACACCAGACATTATACTGAGTCTGTTAATGAACTTGCTAGACTACATCTTGAATGTGCAGTCCAGTTCTGGTCTCCAAATTACGTAAAAGAAGACATACTGGAGAGGGTACAGAGAACAACAGCCAACTGGTACCATCACTGGAGAGGGTACAGAGAACAACAGTTAACTGGTACCATCACTGGAGAGGGTACAGAGAACAACAGCCAACTGGTACCATCACTGGAGAGGGTACAGAGAACAACAGCCAACTGGTACCATCACTGGAGAGGGTACAGAGAACAACAGCTAACTGGTACCATCACTGGAGAGGGTACAGAGAACAACAGCCAACTGGTACCATCACTTAGAAATAAACTTTAGAAGGGAAAAAATCAAAGCAATCAACTTTTACTTGCTTATTAAGCAACGTAGACTACGAGAAAATCTCATTCAAACCTTTAAGATACTGAATGACTTCGACACATACACGAAGAATTATTTGAAATATGAATCCATAACGAAACTGCGAGGCGGAAGAGACAACACGAACGTATGCGAAGTTTTTTTTTTTTTTGCATACAGAATTACAGCAGACTGGAATAAACTACCCACTGAAACTGTAAGTGCCATTCAAGAATCAGCTGGACAAGCACTTTGAAATTATGGGACTCAAGTGGACACAACACTGCGGTAATCTGAAGTTAACGGATTCTTAATGTTTGTTCAGTAACTTCATCCAGACGATCAGCTGACAGCGAGGCAACCTTATTAATAATAGTAATGATACAAGTAGGTGGTTGTGATAGTCATAGTAGAACCTGTGGTCACCAGACGTAGAACCCACTGTAACACTGCTTTGTGAATGACAGTGGAGTGACACGAGTAGTTAAGAAAGAAACTGTACTAATTAAGCAGAGGTAGTTGTAGACTCTGCCTCTCATCCACTTCCATCTCTCCTCTAAATTCCATACCGTGGTTCCAGTATACGGCATATTTTTTTCCTCGCTCCCAGATTTCATGCCGGCCGTGGCCGGAGGGTGGGGGGAGAGCCTTCTGCTTTACTATTCTTAGCTCATACAACTAGATAATACACCATAGTCCTTAATCTAGTTAGAAGTAGATAGTTCTTATCATAGTGCATTAGTGTGGACTCCCAAGTCCTTTACTATCTGTCTTCCCGATGTACTTCCATCTCTCTCTCTCTCTCCTTACCCCACCCCACACCACCCACTGTGATGCTACGCACTGGGTGTAGTCGTAGTCACCCACAGGGTGTAGTCACCCACAGGGTGCAGCCACCCACAGGGTGCAGCCACCCACGGGGTGCAGCCACCCACTGGGTGCAGCCACCCACGGGGTGCAGCCAATCAGGGTGTTGGCCTTGACAGCAAAGCTTGTTCCAGGAAGGTTGCGTCTCAGCAGATCTCTCAAGAAGGTGGAGAGAAAAAGTAGAAGAGGCAGAGAAGTTGTAGAAGAAGTAGAAATGAAGGAGGACGAAAGAAATGATAAAGACGATGGCGAATTCTGATTATTCAGCCGGTGGGTTGGTAACCCAGGAAGGGGGTGGGTTGGTAACCCAGGAAGCAGGTCAGTGGCGTATTTTCACTGATAAGTTGGTCTCCTTTCTCTAAGTCAGTAAGTAACTTTATTCAGGTACAGATACACATAAATACAGTTGCATTAATTATCATACATAGCAGCATGTGTGTAGGTTACCCAGGATAACCCCAAAATAAAGTCAGACAAAGTGACTTATTCCCATTGGAGTCCTCGTAATATCTTATTATTTAAACCGTAACAGTTAAAAATCCTGAATAACTATGTGAACACTAGAATGTTCACATAGTCGAGCTATTTAGCGTTTGTTGTTCAGTTAGTGGAGCTACTACCATCCACTCTCTCATCCCTCCCTCTTCTCCCTCCCTCATATCCCCTCTCCTCCCTCGTTTGGGGCCCCTCGCCTTCCTAGAAGCCCCTCTCTAACTTAATGTAAAATATTGTGGTTTAGGTCCCCCCTTGCTCCCCCTCCCCTGACCTTGACCTGGGATAGGATTGTCTAGGAGGGGGACCCCATCGGTGCACTGTTGGGGGGGGGGAAGACTAGGGGGTGAGGCAACGAGTAAGGGGGCCTCTGCATTCGCTTTTTTTGGGAGGAAGGGGAGGGAGGGAGAGTCCTGACTTTTGTTGTTTAGTCAGTTTTTGTTGTGATAGCTGTGAGCTGAGTGAGGCAGCGTTGAGGTGTAGTTCTTGTGCTTTGTCTAGTAATGTTGTGGTGTTCTGGTGTGTACAGTGAATGTTTGCTGTAACCTGTGTGATGTAATGTGTCTTCATGTGTGTTGTATGGTGTGTGATTTAATGTGTATATGTAATTGTATTTATGTGTATATGTAATGTGTATTGATGTGTGTTGTAACCTGTGTGGTATAAGGGTTTAGAGTGTATTAGTGTGTATTGCAACATAAATGTTACAAAGTCGGCGTTTGTGTTGTGTTGTATTGTGGGTGTTAATGTATGCTGTATTGTGATACTTGTGAAGTCGAATGCTGTAATACTATAATTTGTAATGTTTTACGTTGTTAAATTCTATTTGCTGTTAACGTTACGTGATGTGGGATTAAGATGTACTTGAGGAGATATGCTTATTGCAGTGCCGTCTACCAGCTCTTTCTCCTTGCACCTTGTCTGCAGGTCTTCTTCTTTCATATTGTATTCCCTTTTCTGGTCTTCTCATTTTGTATTTACTAGGATGAAGCCAAGTAGTTACCTTCCTGACCACGTTTCCCTCATTTCCAGTCTTGAATCCACTACCTTTAATTTCGCATCAACCTCAGCGGTATATAGGGTTTAATTTCCTCTGACAGGACGTATATGTATATCAGGAACAACAGGGATCCCAGCACTGATCCTTTGGGGACTCCTCTCATCATCCGTGCTCACTTCCCTACCTCTCATATTGTTTTACCTCTGCCTTCTATCCACTAAGTATTCTTGTATCCACGTGTCTTTCCTGCCAGCTTTAACACTGTGTATAGTCTCTTGTGTGTTACTGTATCAAATACTTTATAGCAGCCGAGGAAAATGCAGGCATGAAGGCTACCCAAACCTACTTAAATCTCTCTCTCTACTTCTTTGTGTTAAAACTCTGTGAGTGTCATGTACCAAAATTTTCCGTCTCTAAACCGATAATGATTGCTTCTTATGAATCTATTTTCAAGGTGTTCATTTATTCTCTTTCTCATTATTCTTTCTGATAGCTTAGCATGTATGGTAGTCAGCACAACTGGTACAGGTCTTTCATACTTCCTGCCTCTTTTTCTTTCTCGTATTCTGGGATCACATTTACAGTTATCCACCTGTCTAACAGCTGCCCTATATCAACTTGTACATAATTGTTAATCGGTTTCACAAAGCCTTTTTTCTCCTCTTCCCCCCATTAGGTGATATCGTTTATGGTCCCACTGTGCTTGAGTACTCACCTCTGTGTAGTTGCAGGGGTCGAATCTCAGCTCCTGTGTGTGTGTGTGAGGGAGGGAGGGGCGTCACTAGGGTCAGTGATGTGGAAAAATACACTTATGTACAGTTCAGGATGTTTATTAGAGGAAACGTTTCGCCCCGAGTGACTTCTTCAGTCCTAATACAGAGAAAACTAAGAACGAGTACATATATATTGACAGGAGTCAGATGGTAAGCTGTGAGAGGGTGGTACTATTAGTAGTAGTAATGGTAATGGTAGTAGTAGTAGTGGTGGTGGTGGTAGTGGTAGTAGTAACAGCAGCATCAGTAGTAGAAGTAGTAGTAGTGGTGGTGGTGGTAGTATGGTAGTAGTAGTAGTAACAGCAGCAGTAGTAGTAGTAGTGGTAGTAGTAGTGGTGGCAGTAGTAGTTGTAGTAGTAGTAGTAATAAGAGCAGTAGTACAGCTGTCTTGACTTGTATATAAGTGTATTGTTCCACGTGTTGTCGGTATCACTATACCATTTTTTCAGGTTGAGTGACGTGTGTCGCTGGCAGGAGTTGCCTTCCTAAAATTTTCTATTACTGATGGCGAGGTGTTTGTGATGGAGTGTTTTATTTATCCTGGCACCTCTCTGGCGACCACACGCCAGGCGAACCTCATCGTCAGTCCCGGAAATGCACAGAATAGTTAATTTGATTTTTTCTTACAATGTTATATACACTACGTATAAGTTATTATGGTGGTCTGTGAGGTCGAAACGTCGCATCCGCCAGCGTGGGAAAGCCTCCGCCTGTTAGACGCCAGTTTGGTTCTATTAAGAGAATAAGAGTGAAGGAATACTGTGGTAGGCCTATTGGCCCATGCTAGGTGGGTCTAACTCTCACCCACTCGTATACACGACCAGTCTACTGTATATTTAAAGCTATACAAAGACCTCGCCTAAATGGGCATGATTGTTGTTATTAAACAAGACTGGCTACAGCAGCAGTGTGCTGCTAAACTAATCTATGATTATTAAGTCCAGTGAAGGGAGGGAGGGAAGGAAGACTAGGGGAGGAGAGTTACTACCAGACTGTGTTAGAGATTAAACCTCTGCCCCTTTGAGGGGGTGAAAGGTTCTTAATCCAAGGAATTGATCCTATCGCCTACCTCTTACCAAACCAAATTACCTACACCTTTATATTCCCAGATGCTACATAATTTTAACTGGTTTAGCTTCACCCCAATCTGCACACAGAAATCACTCCCTACGAAAGCAAAAGACTAGGCAGACGGTGCAACATCTTTCCAAGGAAAAACTGGGGAGCCATGATTACACTAAGAAAAAACACAGTAAGTGTCCGGGGCTCAAGACTGTTCAACAGCCTCCCACTATGCATAAGGGAAATTACCAGTAGACCCCTGGCTGCCTTCAAGAGGGAGCCAGACAGATACCTAAAGTCAGCAATGGCTTTAAGTTGGATAAATTCAGTTTCAGGAAGGATATAGGAAAGCATTGGTTTGGTAATAGAGTTGTGGATGAGTGGAACAAACTCCCGAGTACAATTATAGAGACTAAAACGTTGTGTAGTTTTAAAAATAGGCTAGATAAATATATGAGTGGGTGCGGGTGGGTGTGAGTTGGACCTGACTAGTTTGTGCTACTAGGTCAGATGCCGTGCTCCTTCCTTAAGTGAATGTAACCTGACCTGGCTGGGTCGGGGCATTGGCTTAAGCCGGTGGAAGACTTGGACTTGCCTCGCATGGGCCAGTAGGCCTGTTGCAGTGTTCCTTCTTTCTTATGTACCCAACCAGCCGGTCTGTGGTTCGTACGTTGGACTACGTGCGATCAGCAGTAACAGCCTGGTTGATCAGGCCCTGATCCACCGGGAGACCTGGTCAAGGACTGGGCCGCTGGGGCGTTGACCCCCGGGACACCCTCCAGGTAGCTAGACGTATGTAGGTGTGTATAACACACACACACGCACACACTGCGCGCGCAATACTTGAGAATTGTTGATAATCTGGCAACGAAGTTGTGACCCCTGAGATAATTAAGGGAAATTCCCCCTCCCCTTCCCGACAGCTTACTCGGGATCAGTGTCCCGGGGGAGGGAAGGGGGAGACGCATCCGTCAGGTAATTTGGGGGTGTCACGAGGAGATTTGTAGGGAAGGGAGGGGAAGATGGATGCTAGATTTTGAAAGGGGAGGAGGAGGTTAGGGGGGACGATAGTTTTTTGCGTGATGGGAAGGACAGGATGGTGAAATTGGTGAGGGTGGGACAGGGAGTTTTTGCCTTGTTGGAAGGGACAGAGAATGAACATAGGGACAACTGGTACATTAAAAGTGGTTGATGAGGGAGGGGGTGATGATGGGGAGGGGTAATTATGGAGAGGGGGTAATGATGGGGAGGGGTGATGATGGGGAGGGGGTTATGACGGAGATAGGTGATGATGGGAGAGGGGTCATGGAAGAGGGGTGATGATGGGGAGGGAGTTTGAAGGGAAGGTGTGGCAAAGTAAGTGTATTGGAAAGGGGGGGGGATAGAAATTGTTGCCTGGTGGAGTTTCCTCAGTTAGGAGGAGGAGGTCGAGGAGGAGTAGGAGGAGGACGAAGAGAACTTTAATTAGTGTTGTTAGGGCAACGGGATGATAGGTGTTGGAGGTTGTTGTTGCTGTGTTGAAGGTCGATGATTCGGCGTTGGCGCAGTGTTGAAGGTCGTGACTGCAGTGTTGGAGGTCGTGACTGCAGTGTTGGAGGTCGTGACTGCAGTGTTGGAGGTCGTGACTGCAGTGTTGGAGGTCGTGACTTAAGTGTTGGAGGTCATAATTGCAGTGTTGGTGAAAAGCACTCCAAAATTCCTTGTTGTGGGTAAAATTTTTAGACTGACGATGTTTACAGCATTTAAAGAAATGTTGGTCGACTCTCTGGTGAAGACTGTGTGAGTGTCCACTTGTTTACGAATATAACAACACACGTTGTATGTTAAGGTATTATTTTAGTGAAGAGTAAGATAGCAGACATTAGATAAATGCACCACATAGCCATCCACAGGATGGCTATGTGGTGCATAACAGTAGCAGCTTCAACGGCAAAATCTAAATCTAGAATCATCATTATCATCATCATCGTTATATTCATTATCATCTTCATTATCATCGCCATCTTCGTCTTGTTTCATCGTGTTCTTCACCGCCTTCTACGTCACCTTCAGCATAAAACAATAGACAGTAACTGCAAGAGTTACCACTTAGTGTACACTTAATGTGATGTGTGCACATAGTATATTGCGGGATGGTTGAGTCAACCATCCAGGGAGGTACGATCCTCCTGCCATGTTACTGCCAAATATAAACCTCTTAAAATGTTTTTCACTCTGGCAGGATTTCTCGTCCAGTCACTTGTTTTGCAAATTAGGGTTAAATTTTTACAACAGCCAATCAAGTTGGATTTTGATAATGTAGTTCGAGAACTGGAAACTGTGACTCACGAAATCGTAATGACAAGATTTCGTGTCATTACACATATTTGAAATATGTTTGCACAGCGTCATTGACGCAAACGCAAGAAGGGTAAAGCATAGATTAGATAAAGACGCTGAAAAGTTTGTAGCTAAAGTTTGACAAAAATAATGGAAAGTTTCATGCATATGATGGAGAAATATACTGAGATGATTCAGTCACGCGTTAAACCAACACGCTGGAAAGTTTGTATCATAATCCTGACAAGAGATAATGACTGAGGCCAATAAATCATCTTCAGTTTGCAATAGTCTTATGCTGTAATTGCTTTCCTCTCGCCCCCGGGTCCATACCGGAGTCTTGTATACTCTCTGACCGTCTGTCATTGCGGTTATGGGTCTGTGATAATGACCATAAATGTCAAGAGCACTTTAAACAAGAGACGAAGTTTGTTATGGGGCGCCACAACACAGTGTGAAGCATACCAGTTGATAGAACCACTAGTGTTTGATGCTGGTGTTGGATAAATATAGAACTTGCTGTAACACTCTTACATACAACTTACTGTAACACTCTTACATACAACTTACTGTAACACTCTTACATACAACTTACTGTAACACTCTTACATACAACTTACTGTAACACACTTACATAGATCAAGGTCGCCGCAGGTCACCGTCCTTTTTTTTTTTAATAAAGAAGTATTAAATATGTGGAAAAAAAAGTTATGCAGAACAAGCCACTATTGTGGCATCGTTTCTCACTATGCAAAGTTTACCTTTAACCAGGAAATGGTATTTAAAGAAGGACCGCACTGCAGTAACAATCTCCCTCCCTTCCTTCCTCCCTCCCTTCCTCTCTCCCTCCCTGCTTTAGTCTTCCACTCTCACCCTACATACAAACACAGGGAAGAGTTTAAAATATTGGGTTACCTAATTTTTAAAGCATCGTTTTACGCAATGGAATCGGTGTTTTTCTGGCTCCATGACGCGTGTCTGGAGCCAGACAAATACCCCAAGTCATACTCTGGGTAGCAGTGGAGGGTAGGTGTCGAGGGTAGCAGTGGAGGGTAGGTGTCAAGGGTAGCAGTGGAGAGTAGGTGTCAAGGATAGCAGTGGAGGGTAGGTGTCAAGGATAGCCTTGGAGGGTAGGTGTCAAGGATAGCAGTGGAGGGTAGGTGTCAAGGATATCAGTGGAGGGTAGGTGTCAAGGATAGCAGTGAGGGCTAGGTGTCAAGGATAGCAGTGGAGGGTAGGTGTCAAGGATAGCAGTGGAGGGTACGTGTCAAAGATATCAGTGGAGGGTAGGTGTCAAGGATAGCAGTGAGGGCTAGGTGTCAAGGATAGCAGTGGAGGGTAGGTGTCAAGGATAGCAGTGGAGGGTAGGTGTCAAGGATATCAGTGGAGGGTAGGTGTCAAGGATAGCAGTGAGGGCTAGGTGTCAAGGATAGCAGTGGAGGGTAGGTGTCAAGGATAGCAGTGGAGAGTAGGTGTCAAGGATAGCAGTGGAGGGTAGGTGTCAAGGATAGCAGTGGAGGGTAGGTGTCAAGGATAGCAGTGGTGGGTAGGTGTCAAGGATAGCAGTGGAGAGTAGGTGTCAAGGATAACAGTGGAGGGTAGGTGTGAAGGATAGCAGTGGAGGGTAGGTGTCAAGGATAGCAGTGGTGGGTAGGTGTCAAGGATAGCAGTGGAGAGTAGGTGTCAAGGATAACAGTGGAGGGTAGGTGTGAAGGATAGCAGTGGGGAGTAGGTGTCAAGAATAGCAGTAGCCATGGACAAATGCTACGAAATAATTAAGAGGTATTAGTAATTCTCAGTTGTAGTTAGCCAGGTCTTCCCCTTTATCTCCCCATCCCTAGAGAAGTCTTCCCCTTTTATCTCTACCCAAGTCTTCCCCTTTACCCCTACCTAAGTCTTCCCCTTTACCCCTACCTAAGTCTTCCCCTTTACCTCCCCTTTCTAGAGAAGTCTTTCCCCTTACGTCCTCTCCCTAGAGAAGCCTTTCACATTACTTTCCTAGCCAGGTCTTCCTCTCCCTCCCCTCCCCTCTACACACCCTTACATCTCTTCTCCATCCTATTACAGTTTCTAAAAGTAGAACCAGTGGCATCTAGAAGCAGAAACACTGGTACACTATTCTGTAGTGACAGGGATCCTGTTCCTCTCCGTGCTTCACGTGCTCGCAGGGATCCTGCTCCTCTCCGTGCTTCACCTGCTCACATGGCTCATGTTCCTCTCAGTGCTTCACGTGCTCGCAGGGATCCTGCTGCTCTCAGTGTTTCACCTGTTCACAGGGATCCTGCTCCTCTCAGTGCATCACGTGCTCACATGGCTCCTGTTCCTCTCAGTGCTTCACCTGTTCACATGGCTCCTGTTCCTCTCAGTGCTTCACGTGCTCGCAGGGATCCTGCTGCTCTCAGTGCTTCACCTGTTCACAGGGATCCTGCTCCTCTCCGTGCTTCACCTGTTCACAGGGATCCTGTTCCTCTCCGTGCTTCACCTGTTCACAGGGATCCTGCTGCTCTCAGTGCTTCACCTGTTCACAGGGATCCTGCTGCTCTCAGTGCTTCACCTGCTCACAGGGATCCTGCTGCTCTCCGTGCTTCACGTGCTCACATGGCTCCTGTTCCTCTCCGTGCTTCACGTGTTCGCAGGGATCCTGCTGCTCTCCGTGCTTCACGTGCTCACATGGCTCCTGTTCCTCTCCGTGCTTCACGTGTTCGCAGGGATCCTGCTGCTCTCAGTGCTTCACCTGTTCACAGGGATCCTGCTGCTCTCCGTGCTTCACGTGCTCACATGGCTCCTGTTCCTCTCCGTGCTTCACGTGTTCGCAGGGATCCTGCTGCTCTCCGTGCTTCACGTGCTCACATGGCTCCTGTTCCTCTCCGTGCTTCACGTGTTCGCAGGGATCCTGCTGCTCTCAGTGCTTCACGTGCTCGCAGGGATCCTGCTGCTCTCAGTGCTTCACGTGCTCGCAGGGATCCTGCTGCTCTCAGTGCTTCACGTGCTCGCAGGGATCCTGCTGCTCTCAGTGCTTCACGTGCTCGCAGGGATCCTGCTGCTCTCAGTGCTTCACGTGCTTGTGAGTGGTCTTGTGCCTCTGTGCTTCACTTGCTCACAAGGGCTGTTGCTGTACTTTCTGCTTGTGATGTATGCAGTATAAAGTAACTTTCCCGAATATAAATGAATTTCACTTGGTTAAACATTTCTTGCCAAGAGTAAGTAAACACT
Source organism: Cherax destructor (assembly GCA_009830355.1). Lineage (NCBI taxonomy): Eukaryota > Metazoa > Arthropoda > Malacostraca > Decapoda > Parastacidae > Cherax > Cherax destructor. Next base: position 56,102 of record WNWK01000873.1, on the reverse strand, counting down.
GTCAGTGATCGTGAGTTATGGTAACCCTGGTAGTTTGTTTCCTACAAGAAAAAAACTTTATTAAAGTCGCTCTTACTAGTTACTAGTTAACGTAAATAACCGTATTGTGTTACGTTATTTAAAGTGTAGTATTTACCAACACATGATGGTTCGTGTTGAATTAACCATGAATTTACATTCACCTGCGCGTTACCCTGCGCGGCTTGAGGTTCACATGACTCCACTGTCCTTCTGCGGCCACGGCAGCCACACGTGCTCACTTATTTGTGGTTGCAGGGGTCGATTGACAGCTCCTGGCCCCGTGTGTGTTTATCAGAACTTGGTGTGAGGTTCTGATAATATCAGAAGCTACCACTTTATTCCTTTCAGGTTCCGTGTTTGGCCCAGCGTGCAAGTTAGGTTCCCAGGACTTGAAAGTTGTAGTTTATCATAGAAAACAGTAACAAGTGATGATAAATTATTATACAAACTCCGTAAATGATGATGACCCACTGCCAAATTGCTAAAGAAATTTCTAATAACATATTTAAAAGAGCAAGAAAAAATAAATTTCCGTTTTTAAAATTTGTTCTTGTTTTAATGTGATTTGACTACCAATTTCACGCGGTTAGGTAAATAATAGAATATTTTTTTTAAACAACTCCATTTCTTAAATACAGATTTTTGTTTCTTGAGTTATGTGTGGCGCTGATGACGTGTTGTCGGCCTGGGAGTTTGCCTTTATTTGATTTCAACAATTTCCGATGTGATTCAGGTGAGGGGTTGTTCCCTGACACCTGGTTAACATTGATATTGATCTCTCGCAACCATTTCTTGACCTCTTTAGACATGTGACACTTGGCACTGGGGACAAAATTAACCTAAGTTACCAGGAATGTTATGCATAACAAGGAGCTCTCTGTATAGTATGTGAGTGAAGTTCGTCTACTGCATGTACACACCCCGCTAGTGACGATGGGCCGCATGCGGCTCAGCATCACTTCCGGTGTCTGTCATTATTTGGAGGAAATATTTATTGTCGTATATTCAACTTTATTTTCTATTGTAATAAAATTTCATTAAGTCTTTATTTCGCTGACTTTCTTAAATATTTTCAATCGGTGTTTTTTTTTTTAATCACACATTCCTAAGACTGGCAAAATCGTAACGGCAAGATTATAAACAAGTTACGCAACAGGTGGGATTCGAACCCATGGAAAGCAAACCCTGAAATCAGGCAAGTGCTCTAACGACTGCACTAGGAAGGTTATCATGGGCCACCACTGTGACCACAAATCAGGGGTTTTGAGAGATTAGTCTGTGAAACTTGACTAATGGAATAACTTTCAACAGGGGTAATACGTAAAATATATTAGGCATAGAGTATTATTACCACTATGATAATTATTATTATTGTTATAATTATTATTATTAGTAGTAGTAATAGTAGTGGCAGTAGAATTATTATTATTATAGTAGTAGTAGAAATAGAATCAGTAGTGGTAGTAATAGTATTAATATCAATGGTGACAGTAGTAGTATCAACACACATTAAGAGAAGTGTTATACTGGTTCTACGTCTGATGATCTCTAAACACGATACCTTGAAAGTCATTGTTACGTGGGATGGTCACAGTAACACTAGCAATATTCCACCAGCATCATCTTCTACCTCCTTCCATCAACAACATCCACGTCAACCACTAATGTATTCTTTTCTTCTTCTTCTTCTTCTTCTGCTGCTGCTGATGCTGCTGCTGCTGCTCATGTTCCTGTTGCTGCTGCTGCTGCTCCTCCTCCTGCTCCTCATCCTCATTATGTTCCTCTTCATCTCCAGTTTTACTAAATCAAAACAGAACTACAACTGAACACTGCTCATTTGAGTTATTGTTGTTATTCTTCAGAAAAAATGTTCTCCCAGCGTCATACGGCTCTTAGTTAAGAGAAAGCAATCAGGTTTGATTTGAGGATGGGGAGAACAGTTACTTTTCCTTGGATCAAGAGCCTTTTAGTATCAACGCAACCTTCCTGAGAGTATCTAGTTTCCACCCGATTGTTTTCATACACTGGAGTCTGATAGCATTTAAGGTATTGAGAGAGGATCTTATTTTGGGTAGAAGAGTTGGATACCTTATACCGTATATCTAAAGTGACAACAGTCTCACAGGCTGACACCTGTTATCCTACCTCAGTTTATTTCAAAGTTCAGCCATACCTAAGGTATACTACCCCCTCGCCCCAGGATGCGACCCACGCCAACTGGCTAAGACCCAGGTACCTGTTTACTGATAGGTGAACAGGGACAGCAGATGTAAGGAAAGGTGCCGGGGATCGAACCCTGGACACTTAGTGCGTGAGCTGAGTGCGCCTTTAGATAGTTGTGCCGCCTGCCTGCATTCATTAACATTACAGACTCATCAAGATCACAGTGTCCGAGACTCAGGATGACAGTATTCGAGACTCATCAAGATCACAGTATCCAAGACAGTCAAGATCACAGTATCCAAGACAATCAAGATCACAGTATCCAAGACAATCAAGATCACAGTATCCAAGACAATCAAGATCACAGTATCCAAGACAATCAAGATCACAGTGTCCAAGACTCATCAAGATCACAGTGTCCAAGACTCATCAAGATCACAGTGTCATAGACTCATCTTCGGTGTCAGTGTAGCAGCACTTGAGTAAACATCAGTACACATAAAGTGTGAGTGTTAACCAGAAGTTACTCATCACTCAGCACCATGAGACACTTGACGTAGTCATCACCACTCACACCACCATCTTCCAGCACTGATGTGCACACAAGACAATTTGGGGTTATATATCACGTGTACCTCGGTCACTGAGAGTGATTAGTAGAATTATCTAAGCTAATTCTTGGGTTACCTTGAGAGTAGGTCGAGCAAATATTTCTGACAGAGAATTTGAGAAAGACCTGCCTAATAAGGGCCAGTAGGCAACCTGCTACAGTGTTCCTCCATTCTTATGTTCTTATGAGTGTACATTATATAGGTGCGGGTCACTTACAGTGAACATCTTATTCACATGTATCAATCTTATGTATTTTCTCTCCGTTGATCTTGCAACTGGTCGACGTTACTTGCGTCACCCATCTCAGTCCTACATTATCTCCACAATCATCTTTCTTAAACTCTACATTACTTAAATCTTTTTAACAACATTAATTAATCATAAAAATTGAACAGCATAGATGTATGTCCACCACTGATAATAACTTAACAATAATAATAATAATAATAAGAAGAAGAAAAATTACCTTGATGGGAATATATGGGTAATCACAAATTACATCCAGGTCTTCATAATATTAATACTGAACGGAAACAAACAAAATTAGTAATATCTAGGCTTCACTGTATTAGTAACACTCAAACAAACACCATTATAGAACACACAAAGTTCCCTTGAGTGTACATGAGGTTAACACAAAGCTGTCATCATGACTCTTCCACTTCTCCAAAGATTCACAGCATCATTTTTGTAAATTTGATACATCAGCAGTGTGCTGCTACACGGTTCACTACGATGATGGTGGTTCAACAGTGAGAACCAAAGGCAGCTGTGTTCCTGTGGGTGTTTGCTCGTGGCTTTGTTGGTAGCGTTCTCAGCTCACACACTGATGGTCCGGGATAGATACTGGCATGGGTGAAACTTTGGGTATGTTTCCTTACACCTGTTGTCCCTATTCACCTAGCAATAAGTAGGCACTTGGGTGTTAGCCGACTGTTGTGGGTCGCATCCTGGGGGACAAAATTAACCTACGTACGTTGGCCGAAATGCTCTGCATAATCAGGGACTTTCTATATTGTATGTCAGTGATGTCAGCTATGGTCTGTAATAGTTGTAGGCAGGCTGACCCATTTTAGTCGCCTCTTACGACAGTCGTGTAGATAAGAGGAAATAAAAAAGAACTAGTAAGAAAATAGAAGAAAACCCAGAGGGGTGTGTGTATATATATATATATATATATATATATATATATATATATATATATATATATATATATATATATTATATATATATATATGTTTGTAGATCCAAGTGTAGAGTGACCTAAATGTAAGTAGAAGTACGAAGACGTACCTGAAATCTTGTATGTTTATGAGACAGAAAAAAGACCAGCAATCCTACCATCATGTAAAACAATTACAGGTTTCCGTTTTGCACTCACTTGGCAGGACGGTAGTACCTCCCTGGGTGGTTGCTGACTACCAACCTGCTACTTAGGATTATTATTATTATTATTACTATTATTATTATTATTATTACTATTATTATTATTATTATTACTATTATTATTATTATTATTACTATTATTATTATTATTATTCCAACATAGCTTCCCGAAGGAGAACACTTTCTCAAATCTTAGGATTTTCAACGCCTTTTTTCACTTCCACATTTTTTTTTATTCAGGGGCAGCAGGCAAGACCCTACCAGTGTTTCCTAGTTTAACAAAACTACTAACACCTGGGTCAGCCAGACCACCTGCAAATTAGGTCACTCGCATTACCCTGGCGGCGACCGGTGAGTATGAGGCTCTAACAGGCGACACTGGGTTAGGCAGTGGTCAAGACTGGCTGGAGGTCAGTGAGTTAACAAGACGAAATAAGATCAAGGTGCTTCTCATTCTTCCTTCTTAAAGCCTCACCTCCAGTGCTTTCAGATAGGCTGACACTAACGAGGTGAAGAACCAGGAAGAGACTAGTCGAGCACCACCACCCGCCTACCACCACTACTACTACCACCACCACAGTCACTACCACCCACACAATCACTGCCAACACCAACACAATAACACTCACCATTAACCATCAGCACTAACAACTACCATCAACAACAAAAACAACAACCAGCAGCAGCCACTATCAGTCACCAACCACCCTCACGCTCCCTGGCTATGACATCATTGTTATATAGTACTGTGTATCTGAAGCAGCATCCTGTGTTAGTACATGCTGCTGTGGTCTACTGTGTTAGTACATGCTGCTGTGGTCTACTGTGTTAGTACATGCTGCTGTGGTCTCTGTAACATGCTGTTCTACTGTTAGTACATGCTGCTGTGGTCTACTGTGTTAGTACACTGTGTCTGTGTGTCTACTGTGTTAGTACATGCTGCTGTGGTCTACTGTGTTAGTACATGCTGTTTGGGGTTCGTGTTCATCTGTGTTAGTACATGCTGTTGTGGTCTACTGTGTTAGTACATGCTGTGTGGTCTGTTAGTAATGTTGGTCTACTGTGTTAGTACATGCTGCTGTGGTCTGTTAGCACATGCTGTTGTGGTCTACTGTGTTAGTACATGCTGCTGTGGTCTGTTAGCACATGCTGTTGTGGTCTACTGTGTTAGTACATGCTGCTGTGGTCTGTTACACTGCTGCTGTGGTCTACTGTGTTAGTACATGCTGCTGTGGTCTACTGTGTTCTAGTCACATGCTGCTGTGGTCTGTGTTGTACATGCTGCTGTGGTCTACTGGTTAGACATGCTGTTGTGGTCTACTGTGTTAGTACATGCTGTTGTGGTCTACTGTGTTAGTACATGCTGTTGTGGTCTACTGTGTTAGTACATGCTGTTGTGGTCTACTGTGTTAGTACATGCTGTTGTGGTCTACTGTGTTAGTACATGCTGTTGTGGTCTACTGTGTTAGTACATGCTGTTGTAGTCTACTGTGTTAGTACATCGTCTCTGTGTTAGTCATGTTTGTGTCTACTGTGTTAGTACATGCTGTTGTGGTCTACTGTGTTAGTACATGCTGTTGTGGTCTACTGTGTTAGTACATGTTTGTGGTCTTCTGTGTTAGTACATTTTCTGTTGTGTCTACTGTGTTAGTACATGCTGCTGTGGTCTACTGTGTTAGTACATGCTGTTGTGGTCTACTGTGTTAGTACATGCTGTTGTGGTCTACTGTGTTAGTACATGCTGTTGTGGTCTACTGTGTTAGTACATGCTGTTGTGGTCTACTGTGTTAGTACATGCTGTTGTGGTCTACTGTGTTAGTACATGCTGTTGTAGTCTACTGTGTTAGTACATGCTGTTGTGGTCTTCTGTGTTAGTACATGTTTCTGTGGTCTGTGTTAATACATGCTGTTGTGGTCTACTGTGTTAGTACATGCTGTTGTGGTCTACTGTGTTAGTACATGCTGTTGTGGTCTACTGTGTTAGTACATCCTGTTGTGGTCTTCTGTGTTAGTACATGTTTCTGTGGTCTACTGTGTTAGTACATGCTGTTGTGGTCTACTGTGTTAGTACATGCTGTTGTGGTCTACTGTGTTAGTACATGCTGTTGTGGTCTTCTGTGTTAGTACATGTTTCTGTGGTCTACTGTGTTAGTACATGCTGCTGTGGTCTACTGTGTTAGTACATGCTGTTGTGGTCTACTGTGTTAGTACATGCTGTTGTGGTCTACTGTGTTAGTACATGCTGTTGTAGTCTACTGTGTTAGTACATGCTGTTGTGGTCTTCTGTGTTAGTACATGTTTCTGTGGTCTGTGTTAATACATGCTGTTGTGGTCTACTGTGTTAGTACATGCTATTGTGGTCTACTGTGTTAGTACATGCTGTTGTGGTCTACTGTGTTAGTACATGCTGTTGTGGTCTACTGTGTTAGTACATATTTCTGTGGTCTACTGTGTTAGCACATGTTGCTGTGGTCTACTGTGTTAGCACATGTTGCTGTGGTCTACTGTTTTAGTACATGCTGTTGTGGTCTACTGTGTTAGTACATGTTTCTGTGGTCTACTGTGTTAGCACATGTTGATGTGGTCTACTCTGTTAGTACATGCTGTTGTGGTCTATTGTGTTAGGACATACTGCTGTGGTCTACTGTATTAGCACAGACTGATGTGGTCTGCTCTGTTAGCACAGACTGATGTGGTCTACTCTGTTAGCACAGACTGATGTGGTCTACTCTGTTAGCACAGACTGATGTGGTCTACTCTTTTTGCACAGACTGATGTGGTCTACGCTGTTAGCACAGACTTATGTGGTCTACTCTGTTAGCACAGACTTATGTGGTCTACTCTGTTAGCACAGACTGATGTGGTCTACTCTATTAGCACAGACTGATGTGGTCTACTCTGTTAGCACAGACTGCTGTGGTCTACTCTGTTAGTACAGACTGCTGTGGTCTACTCTGTTAGCTCAGACTGATGTCTACTCTGTTAGCACAGATTGCTGTGGTCTACTCTGTTAGTACAGACTGCTGTGGTCTACTCTGTTAGCTCAGACTGATGTTGTCTACTCTGTTAGCACAGACTGCTGTGGTCTACTCTGTTGCAGCTGCTTTAGAGCTCGACTGTGTGTCTACTCTGTTAGTACAGACTGCTGTGGTCTACTCTGTTAGCACAGACTGATGTTGTCTACTCTGTTAGCACAGACTGATGTTGTCTACTCTGTTAGCACAGACTGATGTTGTCTACTCTGTTAGCACAGACTGCTGTGGTCTACTCTGTTAGCACAGACTGCTGTTGAAACCTGTTTGCCGCTGTGGGGGTGGGGGAGGGCTCATGTTATAGCTCCTGGGTCCGCCTCTTAAAACTACGTAACCTCACCTTTCCCCATATTTAGGTCGGTCCATTTCCTGCTGCTTCTAAATAATCTGTTGTCACCCTTGTTTGTGATTTTTGTTCTAGTGTTTCTAGATAATCCATTGTCACCTTTGTGGCTTTGTACTAGTGCTTCTCGATAACCCATTATCACTCTTGGTTGTATTTTTTTGTACTAGTAAATCTAGATAACCCATCGTGTCAACTTTATGAGTGGATTTGTACTAGGATTTCTATGTAGCTTAAGTTAGTCAATGGAATTTTAGCAAGAGCTGGTGGCTCAGTCTGGGCTTTCCCTGTCCTAGTGTGACGTTAGATACAGGTTTCTGAGAATGTCTGTCCATTACTTGCCCGTCTTCAAGCTGATTTTGAACTTTAAGAGAACATCTTTGAGCTAGTTTTAAGCAAGAGTAAAGTAACCTATAGTTTCGTGGCATAGTGTTCTGGCCACAAGTAAAGGACCCTGGGGTTCGACTCCCAGCTGTTCACCTAGCAGTAGACAGGTACCTGGATGTTAGCCTACTGCTGTACCTGGCATACTAAAGGATAGTACACCTTAGATAGGACTGGGATTTGAAATATCCTGAGATAGGATAAAATCTCTAAGTGCATAATTGAGATGAGGAAGGATACTAACTCTTATTCTGTAAATAAACAAAGGTAGGATAACCACTCTTAGCCTGTAAAAGCAGCTTTGTGAAATATATTTATAGTGTTACTGTATCTGGCGAGTATCATTACATTCCAGATATACAGTACTGCCTCGTTGATGAGTCAGACGCATGGGTAACATGCGTCTTATTCATCTCAGACAAAGTATTCTTGTGATGTCCCTGGACGGGCAGTCTCTTAACACAAAGTATGAGATTATCTGTGAAGGTTTTCCGTTGTTTTGGTAGCATCCTCCACCTAGACCACTGTAGTGTCATGTATGGTAACGCCTGAGCAATGTATTCACACAAGCCAGTAAAGGACATGCACCATGTCTGGCGCACCCATCTGCTACGCCGCGTGTAGGAAGCATGGCTACCTTGTCATAGTTTGTTGCATGCAAAGTAAAATATTTCTCAACCAGAACATTTTTTTTTCCACTGATCACCAACTGTCGTTCATTCATCCCCCACTTCAGCTCCACTAGGCACATCATAAACACGCACACGCACGCACGCACGCACGCACGCAGGCGCTCGCGTGCATGCGCACACGTACAAGCACACTCAGATGTAATTATATTACCGCCACTGTGTGGCAAAAATATTTTTTCCCACAGTGATATGAGAGTTTGGTCATGTGTGTCAGTGTGGATGTCAACACAAGGTGAGGTCCACCTTGTTCACACTACACAGCAATCTTTACACAGCAGCCCCCACACAGCAGTCCCCACACAGCAGTCCCCACACAGCAGTCCCCACACAGCAGCCCCAACATAGCAATCTTTACACAGCAGCCCCCACACAGCAGGCCTCCACAGCCTCAATCATTTAGGTTAGTGGACTATATTATAAATTTGAAACAGGCTGCCAGTGAATGACAAAAGTAATTAGTCTTAAAATAGCATGAAAAATGAATGCCTTAAAACTGGTACTAATATAAATGCAGCAACAGGATCCCGTTAGACTAAAAATGGATCTTGAAGTTTGATATATTGATGATAATTATACGCCTATCACACCGTTTCCCCTCCGAAGATAATTGTTTATAATTAACGCGAATTATAGCGCCTGATTATATAGGACCTGCGATTCCCCCCTCTTCATCGCCCCCTTCCCTCTTTCATTAGTATAATTAATATTGTTAATGCATACATTGGTTGTACACTTCTCTTGGACAGACGCTGCCGTGAATTACTTCCTCATGTACCAGTATAATGTAAATACTAATTTTTTTTAGCGAACCAGCCTTGTTCAAAACATTTATGTATATGACTTAGAAATTTTGAGAATTTCTCACTTGTTCCCTTGGCACTCATTAGGCAGCGGTGCCTCTATCAGCGACACAGCAGGTGATGCCCGACCTCCGGCCGGGATAAACTACCAGGTGTTATTGATCCTTGATCTGATTTATTCCTGGCAGGCATAACCTTCATCTTGTTATTAGCTCAAGTGGTAGTATCTTCGCCTTACATATGGAGGCCCTGGGTTCGATCTTACCACAAGTGGAAGCATTGGGCGTGTTTCTTTTCACGTGTTGCCACTGTTACCTAGCAGTGCGTAGGTACCCGGGTGTTAGCCCGACTGCTGTGGGTGTCATCCTGGGGAAGAGGATCAAGGACCTCAACAGAAATAAGCCAGAGCGGATTTATTTTGTTATCCTAGGTTACTAACCCTCCGGGTTAATAATCCCAATGCACATTTCTTGTCTGCCTGAGTTTGATAAGTTTATCGATTCAATTCTTGATCAGTCGGGCCGTGGTGCTTAGGATGGACTGAGTGCAGCTAGCACCAACAGCCTGAGTGATTAGACCATCAACCAAGAGGCGTGGTCCAGAACCGGGCCGCGGGGTAAGGTCTGCTAAGACAGGGGTCTGCTCAAGCAGTACCCTGATATGTTTGAGCCTGGCTTGGTTAATCACTAGCTTGGTTTTCCTTTTATGTTGGTGACTTCTTGTCTTTCCGCTAACCTGACTGACCCATGGGCGGGATGACACCTGATTTGTATAACTTTTCATACCGGCGCCTGTTGACCTCGGCGACCTTTAACCTCTATGCGACTCCTAATTATTTCCTTCTGTGTCCCGAGTATATGCAATGGTTCAGGCCACACAGCACGATATATTACATCCAACCTCGCCAAGAGCAACATACTCTAGGTGTTGCTACCGTCACATGTAGCACCATCAGCCTGGCCGTCACATGTAGCACCATCAGCCTGGCCGTCACATAGCTTGGTGCTGAAATACAACCACCAGAATCACGGTAATGCAAGTGTTCACGTCATACCATGCGGTGAACGTGACCAGAATTACGTGGGAGAGACCTGCAGTCTACAGATCAGGCTGGAAGAACACCAGCTTGAACTCAAAACACGAATAACGCCTGCGTTATTATAAATTAGGACAAAAATGCACATTGATGTCCTTAAAGACGCTTAGTTGGTTATTTATTCATTTATTTATTTATTAACACATCAGCCGTCTCCCACCAAAGCAGGGTGGCCCGAAAAAGAAAAACTTTCATCATCATTCCATCACTGTCTTGCCAGAGGCGCGCTTACACTACAGTTATAAAACTGCAACATTAACACCCCTCCTTCAGAGTGCCGGCACTGTACGTCCCTGAATCCCTTCATAAATGTTACCCTGCTCACACTCCAACAGCAAGTCAAGTCCTAAAAACCATTTGCCTCCATTCGCTCCTATCGGACTCGCTCACACAAAACCTCCTTTACCCCCTCCCTCCAACCATTTCTTGGCCGACCCCTACCCCGCCTTCCCTCCACTACAGATTTATACACTCTCGAAGTCATTCCATTTTTGTTCCAGCGCAGATGCCTGGAAGATGCTCTCACCTGTACACAGAATACACTCCATTAAAACTAAGCTTTCAGTTCAGGTATCTTTATTTCGGCAATAAAGATACCTAAGTGTTGCTCGTGCTTATGCATTCTCTTGCATAAACAGGTCATCGAGAGGACCGGTAGTCCCTCAGTGCCCCTATCTCGCACTTCACCCAAGCAGTGCCCCTATCTCGCACTTCACCCAAGCAGTGCCCCTATCTCACACTTCACCCAAGCAGTGCCCCTATCTCGCACTTCACCCAAGCAGTGCCCCTATCTCGCACTTCACCCAAGCAGTGCCCCTATCTCACACTTCACCCAAGCAGTGCCCCTATCTCGCACTTCACCCAAGCAGTGCCCTATCTCACACTTCACCCAAGCAGTGCCCTATCTCACACTTCACCCAAGCAGTGCCCTATCTCACACTTCACCCAAGCAGTGCCCCTATCTCGCACTTCACCCAAGCAGTGCCCCTATCTCACACTTCACCCAAGCAGTGCCCCTATCTCACACTTCACCCAAGCAGTGCCCCTATCTCGCACTTCACCCAAGCAGTGACCTCACTGACTTGCTCACTCGGCCGACTATGTATAAATAGAGAATGCTTATTGTCCAACCCTGTGTATTAGCTGATGAAACCTGTTTCTCAGGCGAAGCAAGAAGCGTTTTTCTCAGGAGAAATGTTTCAGTGAATCTCTTTGTAAATTGTTCATCTTTTCCAGAGGCAAATTTGTATGCTCATTGAGGTTCAGCCGGTTGAACAAATTGAAAAACATTATTATTTTAACGCCATTAGAGGCACCGCAGTGCAATGATGACTTATACCAACACTTGGATACTTTGATGTCTGTTTGACCACCTTAGCCGGGACGAGTAGTGATGTCACCGGTGGTGTCAGTGACGTACACAGTCACGATAATGAATATTCAATTATGAGTTGGGCTTATAATCATAATCATAATAATAATAATTATACAGGTGATTATCATTAGATATGTATCACGAGAAAATCTCCCTTCCCACTCCCCCCTTCTGTCTCTGTCTCTCTGTCTGTCTCTCTCTGTCTCTCTGTCTGTCTGTCTGTCTGTCTCTCTCTGTCTGTCTCTCTCTCTCTCCTTCCCACTCTACCCCCCTCCCTCTATCCCTCATTGTAACCATGTAACCATGATTGTGTCTGGGAGGGAGATGTAACCATGGCAACGATGCAGTGCAGGACACAATGGCGTGACGTCATCAGCAACACAGCCTCCGGCATCAACAAAACCTTACAATGTTTCTTAAAACATTTGCAATGTTTTTTTTCTCGCGGAGAAATGTTAGAGTTTATCAGACGTTGATGTTATGAATGATGATGTTGCAAACATTGATGTTACGAACATTGATGTTACGAACACTAATGTTACAAACATTGATGTTACGAAAATTGATGTTACAAACACTTATGTTATGAACAGTAATGTTACGATCATTGATGTTACTAACATCAATGTTCTGATGTAAGAACTCTCGGTAGATCATCCCACAAGCAGAGGTTCAAGAACCTCCTGGAGCAGTGGTGAGGGTTCTTAGTATCCCACAAGTAGAGGTTCAACAACCTCCTGGAGCAGTGGTGAGGGTTCTTAGTATCCCACAAGCAGAGGTTCAACAACCTCCTGGAGCAGTGGTGAGGGTTCTTAGTATCCCACAAGCAGAGGTTCAAGAACCTCCTGGAACAGTGGTGAGGGTTCTTAGTATCTCACAAGTAGAGGTTCAACAACCTCCTGGAGCAGTGGTGAGGGTTCTTAGTATCCCACAAGCAGAGGTTCAAGAACCTCCTGGAACAGTGGTGAGGGTTCTTAGTATCCCATAAGCAGAGGTTCAACAACCTCCTGGAGCAGTGGTGAGGGTTCTTAGTATTCCACAAGCAGAGGTTCAACAACCTCCTGGAACAGTGGTGAGGGTTCTTAGTATCCCCCAAGCAGAGGTTCAAGAACCTCCTGGAGCAGTGGTGAGGGTTCTTAGTATCCCACAAGCAGAGGTTCAACAACCTCCTGGAACAGTGGTGAGGGTTCTTAGTATCCCACAAGCAGAGGTTCAAGAACCTCCTGGAGCAGTGGTGAGGGTTCTTAGTATCCCACAAGCAGAGGTTCAACAACCTCCTGGAGCAGTGGTGAGGGTTCTTAGTATCCCACAAGCAGAGGTTCAACAACCTCCTGGAGCAGTGGTGAGGGTTCTTAGTATCCCACAAGTAGAGGTTCAACAACCTCCTGGAGCAGTGGTGAGGGTTCTTAGTATCCCACAAGCAGAGGTTCAACAACCTCCTGGAGCAGTGGTGAGGGTTCTTAGTATCCCACAAGTAGAGGTTCAACAACCTCCTGGAGCAGTGGTGAGGGTTCTTAGTATCCCATAAGCAGAGGTTCAACAACCTCCTGGAGCAGTAGTGAGGGTTCTTAGTATCCCACAAGTAGAGGTTCAACAACCTCCTGGAGCAGTGGTGAGGGTTCTTAGTATCCCATAAGCAGAGGTTCAACAACCTCCTGGAACAGTAGTGAGGGTTCTTAGTATCCCACAAGCAGAGGTTCAACAACCTCCTGGAGCAGTGGTGAGGGTTCTTAGTATCCCATAAGCAGAGGTTCAACAACCTCCTGGAGCAGTGGTGAGGGTTCTTAGTATCCCACAAGTAGAGGTTCAACAACCTCCTGGAGCAGTGGTGAGGGTTCTTAGTATCCCACAAGCAGAGGTTCAACAACCTCCTGGAGCAGTGGTGAGGGTTCTTAGTATCCCACAAGCAGAGGTTCAACAACCTCCTGGAGCAGTGGTGAGGGTTCTTAGTATCCCACAAGCAGAGGTTCAACAACCTCCTGGAGCAGTGGTGAGGGTTCTTAGTATCCCACAAGTAGAGGTTCAACAACCTCCTGGAGCAGTGGTGAGGGTTCTTGGATCATTGAGAAACACACAGATTGACAGCTCTTTCCTTCTCATTGGAAGCTACCCCCCCCATCCCTCTCCCCCTCCACACACGGTTTCCAGGGCAACGAAAATGCTGTCTTCAAAAGGTAAATTTATCTATATTAGATCATCAGATGTAAGCTACATCAACATATGTCAAGTTAATAAAAGGGCGTTTGAAGAGATGGCTTACAGCAGTCTATAGTGTATACTGTAGAGTCAGTATGTGTGAAAGCCATGTGTGTAATGTCAGTGTGTGAGAGCCATGTGTGTAATGTTGTCAGTGTGTGAGAGCCATGTGTATAGTGTTGTCAGTGTGTGAGAGCCATGTGTATAGTGTTGTCAGTGTGTGAGAGCCATGTGTGTAGTGTTGTCAGTGTGTGAGAGCCATGTGTGTAGTGTTGTCAGTGTGTGAGAGCCATGTGTGTAGTGTTGTCAGTGTGTGAGAGCCATGTGTGTAGTGTTGTCAGTGTGTGAGAGCCATGTGAGCAGTGTTGTCAGTGTGTGAGAGCCATGTGTATAGTGTTGTCAGTGTGTGAGAGCCATGTGTGTAGTGTTGTCAGTGTGTGAGAGCCATGTGTGTAGTGTTGTCAGTGTGTGAGAGTCATGTGTGTAGTGTTGTCAGTGTATGAGAGCCATGTGAGCAGTGGTGTCAGTGTGTGAGAGCCATGTGTGCAGTGTTGTCAGCGTGTGAGAGCCATGTGTGTAGTGTTGTCAGTGTGTGAGAGCCATTTGTGTAGTGTTGTCAGTGTGTGAGTCATGTGTGTAGTGTTGTCAGTGTGTGAGAGTCATGTGTGTAGTGTTGTCAGTGTGTGAGAGCCATGTGAGCAGTGTTGTCAGTGTGTGAGAGCCATGTGTGTAGTGTTGTCAGTGTGTGAGAGACATGTGTTTAGTGTTGTCAGTGTGTGAGAGCCATGTGAGCAGTGTTGTCAGTGTGTGAGAGCCATGTGAGCAGTGTTGTCAGCGTGTGAGAGCCATGTGTGTGTAGTGTTGTCAGTGTGTGAGAACAGTGTTGTCAGTGTGTGAGAGCCATGTGTGCAGTGTTGTCAGCGTGTGAGAGCCATGTGAGCAGTGTTGCCAGCGTGTGAGAGCCATGTGTGTAGTGTTGTCTGCGTGTGAAAGCCATGTGTGTAGTGTTGTCAGCGTGTGAGAGCCATGTGACCAGTGTTGTCAGTATGTGAGAGCCATGTGAGCAGTGTTGTCAGTGTGTGAGAGCCATGTAAGCAGTGTTGTCAGTGTGTGAGAGCCATGTGAGCAATGTTGTCAGTGTGTGAGAGCCATGTGTGTAGTGTTGTCAGTGTGTGAGCCATATGAGCAGTGTTGTCAGCGTGTGAGAGCCATGTGTGTAGTGTTGTCAGTGTGTGATAGACATGTGTGCAGTGTTGTCAGCGTGTGAGAGCCATGTGAGCAGTGTTGTCAGTGTGTGAGAGCCATGTGACCAGTGTTGTCAGCGTGTGAGAGCCATGTGAGCAGTGTTTTCAGCGTGTGAGAGCCATATGTGTAGTCTTGTCAGTATGTGAGAGCCATGTGAGCAGTGTTGTCAGTGTGTGAGAGCCATGTGAGCAGTGTTGTCAGTGTGTGAGAGCCATGTGTGTAGTGTTGTCAGTGTGTGAGAGCCATGTGTGTAGTGTTGTCAGTGTGTGAGAGCCATGTGTGCAGTGTTGTCAGTGTGTGAGAGCCATGTGAGCAGTGTTGTCACCGTGTGAGAGCCATGTGTGTAGTCTTGTCAGTGTGTGATAGCCATATGAGCAGTGTTGTCAGTGTGTGAGAGCCATGTGAGAAGTGTTGTCAGTGTGTGAGAGCCATGTGAGCAGTGTTGTCAGTGTGTGAGAGCCATGTGAGAAGTGTTGTCAGTGTGTGAGAGCCATGTGAGCAGTGTTGCGTGTACTTGACATGTATGCAGTGATTTTAGTGTGTGATTGACATGTATGCAGTGTTGTCATTGAGACGTGTGTAGCATGTCTATGCGAGAGACATGGGTGTGACATGTCAGTGTGTGTGTGAGGGCTATGTATGCAGTGTTGTAGGTGTGTGCTTGACATGTTTGCAGTGTTGTCAGTGTGTGAAACGTGTGTAGCATGTCAGTTTGCGAGCAACATGGGTGTAACATTTCGGTGTGTGTGAGCGCCATGTGTGTGAGAGGCATGTGTGCAATATGTTGTCAGTGTAGAATCGTGCCATAACTGGAAAATGACTCATCTGATCGGCTTCAATTTTTTACCACTAATCTGGTTTCCTGTACACAACGCTTACCCTGCTGTTGGTTGACATAGGTCTCAATTTTCTAATTTTATTGACTAGTGATATTTATTCTTATTCAATAATTAAAGAAGGCTTCTTTTGATTACCTTCAAAATATTATTGACTATGAGTTTTATAAGAAGGATGATGCCCCATAAGTTTAGTCTAACTAGGTACAATATAAAATTTAACTTAAATTGTTAAAAAAAAATGGAATCATTGGAATCGGATCAATTACTGGAGAATGCCTTGTCTGGTCGACTTCAAACTTTTACCATTGGCGGGCTTTATTGAGACAAGGCTTATCACTCACTGTGAGCTGTGTAAATTTTAATTTTCCAATTTTATCAAATGAATTCTTTCAAATGTAATGACTATACAATGTCTCCTATGACCGACTTCAAACCCTAAATGCTGGTGCATCATATTTAGATTAGATTTAGATTTTGCCACCGAAGTGGCTAATTTATTGTGCACCCCATATCCATCCTGTGGACGGTAGTGCAGGAGCATATGGATACACAAAAGGCCAGGAACTAGGCCCCAAAAGGGTTAACAGGAGTAAATTTGGATTTATATCTACAATTCACGTATCTGTTACAAGCAGATTTAGAAAAATTGCTTAATATATCTGACCTGAGTTACTCTTAAGTGGGCCTATCTTGTCCCTAATCTTACTTTTGTATACCTGAAAGAACCCTTTTGGGTTAGTCTTCGAATCCTTTGCGACTTTAACCTCATAATCCCTTTTTGCTTTTCTTATTCCTTTTTTTTTATTTTTCTCTTTTATTGAATATATTGATTTCCTAACTGCCCATTCCCTCTTTTGAAATGCCTATATATGCCTCTATTTTGACCAGTGAGATGTTTTAATCTATTGTTTATCCATTTGGGATCATTTTTGTTGGATCTAATTTCCCTACTCGGAACAAAAGTTGTCTGAGCAGCTACAACTATGCTCTGAAAAACGCCATATTGGCAACCAACACCACCTACCTGACCCATAGTCAGGTCATCCCAATTTAGCCCACCCAGGTAATTTCTCAGCCCCATGAAGTTGACTAAGCGGAAGTCTGGGACAGAGACTTCATTGCAGTTATCTGGGTAATTCCAAGATATATTGAAACTAAGTGATTTGTGATCGCTTTCCCCAAGCTCATCATTAACCTCAAGATTATTAATTAGTGATTCTTGGCAAGAACCAAGTCATGCAGGTTGTTTCCTCTAGTTGGTTCTGTCACAAACTGTTTTAAAAAGTAATCCTGAACCGTATCAAGAAAGTCACTAGACTCAAGATTTCCTGTCACATTGTTCCAGTCAATTTGTCTAAAGTTAAAATCTCCCATTAACACAACATTTTCATATCTAGAAGCCTTATGAATTTCGTCCCATAGCAACTTACTGCACTCCCCATCAAGGCTTGGGGGCTGTGAGGGAAAAGTCCATAGATAGGAGTGATGAAAGTGTGAAGGTATGTAGAGTGATGTCGCCAATCTTCTCAGGGGCGTATAAATCACCCAAAATTAATTTTTCACGACCCTCAAGAAACTGTAGCCAAACAGATTCTGTGTCCGATGTTTCTAATCTTATATCTTGTCTAACACAACAATTTAAATTATCTCTGAAATACATCGCCACTCCACCACCCTTCCTGTTCACCCTATCGGTATGGAATAGTTTATAACACTGTATGTTGCATTCAGAAGGCATTTCTCTATCTTTCAAGTTGAACCAGGTCTCCGTTATAGCAATAATATCTATATTACCTGCACTTGCAAGTAATCTTAGCTCATCTATCTTATTTCTTAGACTCCTACTATTTATATAGTAAACCTTAAGGGAGCTAGTCACTTGTTGCTCTCTACTATCTCTCTTTGTTTGTTGAACAATTGCTTTGTCTTTACTAGCAACTTTATTTTGAATATTGTCTTTTAAACATATACCTGAGGTATCCTGGTAATATCTGCTGTTTTCAACCCTAGTACTGCAGCCTGATTATTTCCCACAAACACCCATACCTCTATAATCTATCAGTTTAAAGTCCTAGACAAGTCCCAGTTATCAATGAATGGAATTGCAAGTTCCTTGCAGTACCTGTCTAGCCAGCAATTTATACCAATTGCCTTAGACATCCATTCATTGCCCACTTCCCTTCTAGGCAAGATGCTACATATGATTGGGATCCCTCCCTTAGACCTGACTACATCTATGAATGACCTGTACTTATCCAGCAGCTACTGTCTCCTGTCTCCGGTCCATATATCTTACCTGAGAGTCTCCCACAATCAGAATATTGCTTACCTTGATTAGCAGCGGAGTCAGTGATACCTTTAACCTCACTAACCACTGAAGTACACTCGTCCTGGAGAACGGAGAATCGATTACCTACCTTCACATCTTCTCTATTAACCTTCCTTATCTTCCTTCTTCCTGAATTGTGAACCACTTGCCACTTTAAGCGGCTGACACTCTCCACCTTACTGCTGGTAACCTTTTCCTCCTTACCAGCTCCAACCATCTCACACTCACTCACAAACCCATCTAGGCGAAGCTTCAGCCTTCTATTTTCCTCCTGAGAAGTAGAACCTTCTTCTTCAACATTTTAACCTGAGATTCTAAAACACTACAGCAAGCCATGGTGCCCTGTTGTATGGATCATGATGTCATCAGCATAGCTTATAGCTATATGTTTAGGTGAGGTAGATAGAGCATTTAGGAGAGCATTAATCATAACATTAAACAGCATGGTACTGAGAATTCCTCCCTGCGGTGTACCTAGGGACATTTCTTTAGACTCGCTTCTGAAACCTTGGTAGAGGACAAAGGATTGAAAGTATTTTTGTATAATTTTTTGGACTGAGTGCCAGTTTCTCAATTTTTGACCATTTCTAACAAATTGGATTTTTTTTAAATAAAAAAAATATTACACGATTTGTAGAGAATTTTAAATATAATGTAAACGAGAAAAGTGGAGAAATAAAAATTAGCATTTTTAAGTTTAACGAGGGGGGACTTTCCTGTTTTCATTTACTACTCAAGAAGCCATATTCGACTGACTTCAATTTTTCAAGGCTGGTGTTGTACCTTGGGCAAGCTTCATGGGACTATTTGCATGCGTGAGTGCTCCATGCTCACGTAGGTGCTCCATGCTCACGTAGGTGCTCCATGTTCACGTGGGTGCTCCATGTTCACGTGGGTGCTCCATGTTCACGTGGGTGCTCCATGCTCACGTGGGTGCTCCATGCTCACGTGGGTGATCCATGCTCATGTGGGTGGTCCATGCTCATGTGTGTGCTCCATGGTCACGTGGGTGCTCCATGCTCACGTGGGTGATCCATGCTCTTGTGGGTGCTCCATGCTCACGTGGGTGCTCCATGCTCACGTGGGTGATCCATGCTCATGTGGGTGCTCCATGCTCACGTGGGTGTTCCATGCTCACGTGGGTGATCCATGCTCATGTGGGTGCTCCATGCTCACGTGGGTGCTCCATGCTCACGTGGGTGCTCCATGCTCACGTGGGTGATCCATGCTCTTGTGGGTGCTCCATGCTCACATGGGTGATCCATGCTCTTGTGGGTGCTCCATTCTCACGTGGGTGCTCCATGGTCACGTGGGTGCTCCATGGTCACGTGGGTGCTCCATGGTCAGGGTTACACAGGAGAGAGGCTCCTCTGAACAACTTCTAAATTTCAAGACTGGCGTATCCAACTTAGAAGGTTGTTATATTTAATACACTGTTGATATCTTGCCATTTCTAATGTCGAAATGGCCAAAAAAAATATTTTACATTATTGTATTATTTTTGCCTTGATGTTAATGAGAGGCTCTTGATCCAAAGAAATGGACATATCCTCCCCTTTCTTAGACCGAATCTGAATGCTTCGCATTCCACAGGCGCTATATGGCCCCTACGGGTTTAGCGCTTTCCTCTTATTAAAATATAACCATTGTGGACGGCATTAATCTTGAATGGTCGATACATCGTGTGGATGAAACGTTTCCTGGGATGTGTAGGTACAAATTTTGTTGGATTCTGTGAAATAACTGGAAAATGCATCTTGTGGTCAGCGTTAAACTTTTAGTGTTGATGGTTTCCCTCGAGGGAATCAACCTGTTGATGTCAGGTTGTGTAAGTTATCATGTGCCAGTTTCATTAATCAAATTGGTTACTGTGAAATAATTGGGGAATGTCTCTTCTCATCAGCAAATAAATCAATGTCTTTGATTTATTTGGTTATCTTAAGTTAACATAACGTGCTTTAATGAGCCTATAACATCTGTGTGCCTTCAAGATCCTTGTTAAAAATTTGTAAGTTATGTACACTAGGCTTACATAAAACTTACTTAATTTACTTTATTAAAAGCTGGTCAGTCTTACATCAGATAAAAGTTTAAAATGATATTAGCGTGTGTACGTCTCAGTTTGTCTTTTCCGAAGAAATCGTATCTGAGTGTAGCATCTGATTAGCCTGATAATTCAATTTCCGAGCGCCTTCAAGCCTAATTAATGTGTTTGTAAAATTTAGGATATTGGTTTCTTGATCTGTTTGAAAGGTTTCAATTAGATTTGGTCTGTGTATATCTAAATTTACCGTTATTGCTGAAGAAATGTGGATATTAGTTTCCATATGATTATTTGTAAATGCATCTTTTGATTCCCCTCAAATCTTGAACGCAAAAAATTCACGGAATTGTCTACTTATGCTTCGCTCTACATTATTCCAGTCTCCTGCACTGAGGCTCTGGAATACCGGGATACCTTTCTCAAATCACGTAGCAAGAGAAATGCAACTAGTTGGGATTATTATCTAGGTGGATATAACCCAAGGTTAAAACATGTAAGGAAGCATTCCAATGCTTTTCACTCGTTGTAGGATTGATCCCGGGTTCTTCAGTTGTGATCGAAAGGAGCTGCCTCTTGAATGTTAGATAGTGGGGAATGTTAGATAGTGGGGATGTTTGATGGTGGGAATGTTAGATGGTGGGAATGTTAGATAGTGGGAATGTTAGATGGTGGGGATGTTAGATGGTAGGAATGCTAGAAGATGGTAATGTTAGATGGTAAGAATGTTAGATGGTGGGAACGTTAGATGGTGAGGATGTTAGATGGTAAGAATGTTAGATGGTGGGGATATTAGATGGTGGGAATGTTAGATGATGGGAATGTTAGATGATGGTAATGTTAGATGGTAAGAATGTTAGATGGTGGGAACGTTAGATGGTGAGGATGTTTGATGGTAAGAATGTTAGATGGTAGGAATGTTAGATGGTGGAAATGTTAGATGGTAGGAATGTTAGATGATAGGAATGTTAGATGGTGGGAATGTTAAATGATAGGAATGTTAGATGGTAGGTGTGTTATATGGTGGGAATGTTAAGTAGTGAGAATGTTAAATGATAGGAATGTTAGTGGCAGTGAGACTCATCATCCTCTCCCTCACTCTCTCTCTTTTCCCCTCCCCGCCCACCAATTTTTTCCCCTCCCTCCCACACCACTTCCCCCCTCCACCCTTCCTGGTTCAACCAGCACAGGGCTTGTCTGACGAGTTTTGTTTACTAATAATAATATCCACAGTATTTAGGACAACATTGGCGGCTAAGCATCGCAGTTGTGCTCAGTTAATAACATGAGGAATTGGTCATAACTGAGTGAGCTTCAAATGTTTGGTTAAATCGTTTATAGTACTAGGGATGGTGGAGGAACAGAACTGAGCAGGAAGGGAAAAGAGAAGAGAGGGTTTCTAAATGTATATTATACGAATAGTCGTAGCACTAGAAACAAGATGGACGAGTTGAGATTAGTTTCAAGTGCTGGTAACATTGATGTATTTGTCATAACTGAGACGTTGTTTAATATGAAAAATTGGGACGTGTTTGCTGAATGTCACATTCAGGGTTACTGCCCAATAAGCTTGACCTCAATTGTAGACAAATTACTTGAGCCAATTATAGCTGATATTATTAGAAGCCATCTTGATAAGCATAATTTGGTAAATGATACTCAGCATGGATTCACGAGGGGGCGTTCCTGCCTAACTAATTTATCGACTTTCTTCAGTAAAGCATTTGAGGCAGTTGATCATGATAAAGAATTCGATATTATTTATTTGGATTTTTAGTAAAGCTTTTGATAGGGTACCACAGCTGGAGTTACTTTCATAAAGGATCATTTTATTTCTTTTCGTGACATAACAACAAGACTAACTTCCTGAAAACCTCGCTGCTTCCACCTCCACCACTGCAACACAAACTATTCTAGGTATAAAACTATACAGAAGAATTTAACCTAATATTGGAGAGTGATTTATTCTCATATATCAGTGTTTGGGTGGAATTAGCTCCTGGCCCGCTTGAGGGTGTTGATCACCAGCTTCTGGGAATTCTTGAATGGGACCTCTTGAGGGAGGCATTAAATATGAAACACTGAAACATCTTGTTTACTCTAAACACATCGTAAATCTACTATTAATGTACAATTCTAAGGTACATAATTCATAAACCTGTTGTATATACATTTCCGAGCTACGGTAAATCACATAAACGACAATCAGCAGATTTATGGTGTAATTAAAATTGATCGTTCCTCTATGTTAAATGTACCGTAAATGTTCATTACGTCTACAGAATGTTTATAAATAATTCTCCGATGGTCGGCGACGACTACTAATTTATAATGAGTTGAAACACCTTTGGAAAAATCAGATAAAGTTTCGTCAGGCTGATCTGAAGTAACTTGTGCAAATTCCTCTATAATTATTGCTAAGACCCATGTGCTCCCTCATATATGTGAACGACTTAGATTCCAACACGGCAGTGTTACCAGATGATACACAACCAATGGAAACGCGAAGACTGAATGCAGGTGAACCTGAACATTCTGCAAGACTAGTCAAGCAAGTGGCTGCTAGAGCTCAACTCCCCCACCCCATACAAAATGTTTGTACGAACTAGTGTAAAAAATGAACGATGACGAAGTACCTGAGACGCAACACCAGGTTGTTAGCACACAGCACCTGAGACGCAACACCCAGGTTGTCTCCAGTAGCACACAGAACCTGATCAAGGCTTCACTCCTTCATACACTGAACCACCCTAATTGCCTTAACGATGCTGCACAATTAATACACATAAATGCAGCCTTCATAAACCTGAACAAGAAATGTCTGAAAACGTTATACACCATATTTGTAAAAACCAGTCCTCGAGTGGACAGCACCACAGTGGAACCATCATGTAGCCATGCACACTCACTTGAAAACGTTCAGAGGTTCTCTACAGAGAGAACAGAGAGAAAAGATTGTACAAGTTAGATACCGTGGTACCGCAACAGTTTACATCAAGAGACATGTTCACAACATATAAAATACTCCGACCCAGGATGACGGGAACAAACATGGAAGTTCGACCAAATATTTTAGTTGGTGAAAGAATCTAGATCTGAGGAACTAGAGCCACTTGCATTCCTCCATTTCCTTTCAACTAACCACATGACTAACACAAGTGAACTGATAAACAAAACCGACAGATTGATAAGACAAAGTTAAGTTTCTTGATTCCGAAACGTTTGTCCTACACAGCAGGCTTCTCCAGTCCAGTGTGGAAGAGTGAGCAGAAACAGTAGAGATGTGAAGACGATGTCATCGGTCCATCACCCTTCAAGACGTAGTTTTGGGGTTGTCAGTCCCTCAGCCTCCAGGCCCTATGCTGTACTTTCTACCAGACTGATGGACTGAACACATCGACTCCAGGCCGAGGGACTGATTACCTCAAACTCCTCCTCTCCTTACACCTTTCTGCTTTGTATTGGACTGATGAAGCCACTGTGTGGTGAAACGTTTCCTTAATAAAGATTCCCATACGTTGCATAAGTGTCTCAATCTTCAACTTGTCGGTTTTCAAACCCCTTTATCACTCGACTGAAGAAGCCTACCGTGTAGGCGAAATGTTTCGGAATCGAGATGCCTAACTGAAGTAATATTGTAGAGAAACACAAATTATTTAGGAGAGGTTGATATAGTGAGCTTGATGGTCTCTGTGTGACTTACAAACTAATAATTCTGCACTATGAATTGTTTTAAATGACTTATAGACGATACATTCTGGGAAAACACATTAGCGTTGACTAATGTGTCTGAATTGTAGAGCGGACCACGCCAGTAGTGGAGTGGACCACACGAGTAGTGGAGTGGACCACACGAGTAGTGGAGTGGACCACGCCAGTAGTGGAGTGGACCACACGAGTAGTGGAGTGGACCACACGAGTAGTGGAGTGGACCACGCCAGTAGTGGAGTGGACCACACGAGTAGTGGAGTGGACCACACGAGTAGTGGAGTGGACCCCGCCAGTAGTGGAGTGGACCACACGAGTAGTGGAGTGGACCACACGAGTAGTGGAGTGGACCACGCCAGTAGTGGAGTGGACAACGCCAGTAGTGGAGTGTACCACGCCAGTAGTGGAGTGGACCACGCCAGTAGTGGAGTGGACCACGCCAGTAGTGGAGTGGACCACGCCAGTAGTGGAGTGGACAACGCCAGTAGTGGAGTGGACCACGCCAGTAGTGGAGTGGACCACGCCAGTAGTGGAGTGGACCACGCCAGTAGTGGAGTGGACAACGCCAGTAGTGGAGTGGACAACGCCAGTAGTGGAGTGTACCACGCCAGTAGTGGAGTGGACCACGCCAGTAGTGGAGTGGACCACGCCAGTAGTGGAGTGGACAACGCCAGTAGTGGAGTGTACCACGCCAGTAGTGGAGTGGACAACGCCAGTAGTGGAGTGTACCACGCCAGTAGTGGAGTGGACCACGCCAGTAGTGGAGTGTACCACGCCAGTAGTGGAGTGGACCACGCCAGTAGTGGAGTGGACAACGCCAGTAGTGGAGTGGACCACGCCAGTAGTGGAGTGGACCACGCCAGTAGTGGAGTGGACCACGCCAATAGTGGAGTGGACCACGCCAGTAGTGGAGTGGACCACGCCAGTAGTGGAGTGGACCACGCCAGTAGTGGAGTGGACCACGCCAGTAGTGGAGTGGACCACGCGAGTAGTGGAGTGGACCACGCCAGTAGTGGAGTGGACCACGCCAGTAGTGGAGTGGACCACGCCAGTAGTGGAGTGGACAACGCCAGTAGTGGAGTGGACCACGTCAGTAGTGTAGTGGACCACGCCAGTAGTGGAGTGGACCACGCGAGTAGTGGAGTGGACCACGCCAGTAGTGGAGTGGACCACGCCAGTAGTGGAGTGTACCACGCCAGTAGTGGAGTGGACCACGCCAGTAGTGGAGTGTACCACGCCAGTAGTGGAGTGTACCACGCCAGTAGTGGAGTGGACAACGCGAGTAGTGGAGTGCACCACGCGAGTAGTGGAGTGGACAACGCGAGTAGTGGAGTGGACCACGCGAGTAGTGGAGTGGACCACGCCAGTAGTGGAGTGTACCACGCCAGTAGTGGAGTGGACAACGCGAGTAGTGGAGTGGACCACGCGAGTAGTGGAGTGGACCACGCCAGTAGTGGAGTGGACCACACGAGTAGTGGAGTGGACCACGCCAGTAGTGGAGTGGACCACGCCAGTAGTGGAGTGGACAACGCCAGTAGTGGAGTGTACCACGCCAGTAGTGGAGTGGACCACGCCAGTAGTGGAGTGGACCACGCGAGTAGTGGAGTGGACCACGCCAGTAGTGGAGTGGACCACACGAGTAGTGGAGTGGACCACGCCAGTAGTGGAGTGGACCACGCCAGTAGTGGAGTGTACCACGCCAGTAGTGGAGTGGACCACACGAGTAGTGGAGTGGACCACGCCAGTAGTGGAGTGGACCACGCCAGTAGTGGAGTGGACAACGCGAGTAGTGGAGTGGACCACGCGAGTAGTGGAGTGGACCACGCGAGTAGTGGAGTGGACCACGCCAGTAGTGGAGTGGACCACGCCAGTAGTGGAGTGGACAACGCGAGTAGTGGAGTGGACCACGCGAGTAGTGGAGTAAACCACCCCAGTAGTGGAGTGGACCACGCCAGTAGTGGAGTGGACCACGCGAGTAGTGAAGTGGACCACGCCAGTAGTGGAGTGGACCACGCCAGTAGTGGAGTGGACCACGCCAGTAGTGTAGTGGACCACGCCAGTAGTGGAGTGGACCACGCCAGTAGTGGAGTGGACCACGCCAGTAGTGGAGTGGACCACGCGAGTAATGGAGTGGACCACGCGAGTAGTGGAGTGGACCACGCCAGTAGTGGAGTGGACCACGCCAGTAATGGAGTGGACCACGCCAGTAGTGGAGTGGCCCACGCCAGTAGTGGAGTGGACCACGCGAGTAGTGGAGTGGACCACGCCAGTAGTGGAGTGGACCACGCCAGTAGTGGAGTGGACCACGCCAGTAATGGAGTGGACCACGCGAGTAATGGAGTGGACCACGCGAGTAGTGGAGTGGACCACGCGAGTAGTGGAGTGGACCACGCCAGTAGTGGAGTGGACCACGCCAGTAGTGGAGTGGACCACGCCAGTAGTGGAGTGGACCACGCCAGTAGTGGAGTGGACCACGCCAGTAGTGGAGTGGACCACGCGAGTAGTGGAGTAGACCACGCCAGTAGTGGAGTGGACCACGCCAGTAGTGGAGTGGACCACGCGAGTAGTGGAGTGGACCACGCCAGTAGTGGAGTGGACCACGCGAGTAGTGGAGTGGACCACGCCAGTAGAGTGGACCACGCGAGTAGTGGAGTGGAGCACGCAAGTAGTGGAGTGGACCACGCGAGTAGTGGAGTGGACCACGCCAGTAGTGGAGTGGACCACGCGAGTAGTGGAGTGGACCACGCGAGTAGTGGAGTGGACCACGCCAGTAGTGGAGTGGACCACGCGAGTAGTGGAGTGGACCACGCCAGTAGTGGAGTGGACCACGCGAGTAGTGGAGTGGACCACGCCAGTAGTGTAGTGGACCACGCCAGTAGTGGAGTGGACCACGCCAGTAGTGTAGTGGACCACGCCAGTAGTGTAGTGGACCACGCCAGTAGTGTAGTGGACCACGCCAGTAGTGGAGTGGACCACGCGAGTAGTGGAGTGGACCACGCCAGTAATGGAGTGGACCACGCGAGTAGTGGAGTGGACCACGCTAGTAGTGGAGTGGACCACGCCAGTAGTGGAGTGGACCACGCCAGTAGTGGAGTGGACCACGCGAGTAGTGGAGTGGACCACGCTAGTAGTGGAGTGGACCACGCTAGTAGTGGAGTGGACCAAATGAGTAGTGGAGTGGACCAAACAAATTTTGGAGTGGACTATGCGAGTAGTGGAGTGAACCAAATTAGTAGTGGAGTGGACCACACCAGGTATGGACCAGATCACACAAGGTATGGACCGGGCCACGCGAGGTATGGACCGGGCCACAGGAGGGAGGGTGCTTGCTGTACTACACATTACCTGCCTTTCTGAAATTAATTTCAGTGAATTATAACTGAAGGAAGGACCTTGACGTCACAGGCATCTTGATCCAAGGAACTGCAGCTACTCTCCTCCTTGGTGCTATGTGACCCTTGCGGGTTCAGCGCTGCCGCGGGAATATATGACATGCAGGGGACGCAGGGAAGTGTTGTAAGCTTAGTAGAGCTTAGTGCTCAGGAAGCTTGTGACGTCATACAACTATCATGACGCGACAGTGACGTCATACAACTATCATGACGCGACAGTGACGTCATACAACTATCATGACGCGACAGTGACGTCATACAACTATCATGACGCGACAGTGACGTTAGAAAACTATCATGACTCACACAGTGACGTCACAGCAGTGCTGCCATAACTACAGTGACAGAACAACTTATATAACAACAAACAAATAACATGGCAACTGTGAGAATACTTTTTATGTAATAACATTGATGTTTAGTGAAGAACTGTTGATCTAATTACTTACCTTCTCTACTACTACTGCTACTACTTTTACTACCACCACTACTACTATTACTGCTGCTTCTACTTCTGTTACTATTACTACTACTAGTGGTATTATATAATCAAATAGAAGCGCTAAACCATATTACTACTACTACTATTAATAATAAGAAGAGGATGATGAATTTTTGAGGTCAGTGTTGCCAGAGAAATGTTAGTGATGGTGATAGGTGTATGTGAGGTGTGTTTCCGCTGGAGCTTGGCAACGCTGCTCACTACACAGAACAGTAATGGTGGTCACAATGGAAGTTGTTAGTGCTGATTGTGTCTGTCTGGTACGCTAGTGTGCACGCACCCATGCACTCACTCGTGCACCCACGCATGCACTCACGCACTCACTAGTGCACCCACTGACTCGTTTATCCACGCACTCACTCATGTAGATGAATGGTTCAGAGAACCGACAAGTTATAAATTAGACACATATGCAACACTTGGGTATCTTTATTGAGGAAACGTTTCGCCACACAGTGGCTTCATCAGTCCAATACAAAGTAGAAAGGTGTAAGGAGAGGAGGAGTTTGAGGTTATCAGTCCCTCGGCCTGGAGTCGATGTGTTCAGTCCATCAATCTTGTTAGAAGTGTAGCACAAGGCCGTAGAGGTGACTTATATGCTGTAGTCAGGTGAGGTGAAGCAGGAGGAGGCGGGGTCATAGTAGTACCATCCACTATTCTAAGTAGGTCTTCGTGCACCCACGCACTCACTAGTACACCCACGCATGCACTCACGCACTCACTCGTGTATCCACGCACGCACTCATGCTCCCACGTTTACATACACACGCACGCACACATTCATTATATACATAATTAGCTGTGTTGGAGGAAGAAAGAATTGAAAGAAAGAATACATGAAGAATGGGATGAAAGAGGGGCAATGTAAGCAGAAGGAAGCGAAGGAGAAACAGACATAAATGAAATTTCAATAAGAGTTTCCGGGAAATATTCTGAAGAAGCCATGAAAGTCTTCTCTCTCTAACACCTCACATTATGCAAAGCAGAAAAACCCAAAGGAAACAACAATAACTGAATAAAAATCGGTACTAAACTAGTATAGTTGTAGGTTACGTTACATTTAGATTAAATTAGGCTAGGCTACCTTAGATAACATTACTTTGCGTCAAGTTTAAATTAGGCTAGTTTAGGTTAGGTAATGTTAGGTTGCTCTAAGGTTAAATTAGGCTATGTTAGGTTAGGTTAGCTGTATAACCCCTGTGGTTTAGCGCTTCTATTTGATTATAATAATAATAATAATAGGTTAGGTTAGAAAGGCCACTTGGAGGGGGAAATTATTTCCCCGTGAACGCGCACACAATACAGCGCAAGACTTTATTAAAACTACGTTTTGATTAAGGGTGAAACTTTGTCCTGTTGAGAGAAACATCGTTGTAATGGAGGCTTACTCTATTTCGCCTCACCACCCACTAGCGGGTTCCCTGCTAGTGGGTGGTGAGTGCAAACAGCTAAAAAAAATAATTCTAATTTGGTTTAACTTAAACTAGTTTATATAGTGTTAATGGCCAATAAATAACGTAAATGGTCTTACGTCTGGCAACACGAGACATAGACCTTCAACAAAACTACGACACTCTTCACCAAGACTACGACACCCTTCACCAAGACTACAACACCCTTCACCAAGACTACGACACCCTTCACCAAGACTACGACACTCTTCACTAAGACTACGACACCCTTCACCAAGACTACGACACCCTTCACCAAGACTACGACACCCTTCACCAAGACTACGACACCCTTCACCAAGACTACGACACCCTTCACCAAGACTACGATACTCTTCACCAAGACTACGACACTCTTCACCAAGACTACGACACTCTTCACCAAGACTACGACACTCTTCACCAATACTACGACACTTCACCAAGACTACGACACCCTTCACCAAGACTATGATACTCTTCACCAAGACTACGACACTCTTCAACAAAACTACGACACCCTTCACCAAGACTACGACACCCTTCACCAAGACTATGATACTCTTCACCAAGACTACGACACTCTTCAACAAAACTATGATACTCTTCACCAAGACTACGACACTCTTCACCAAGACTATGATACTCTTCACCAAGACTATGATACTCTTCACCAAGACTATGATACTCTTCACCAAGACTATGATACTCTTCACCAAGACTACGACACTCTTCACCAAGACTACGACACTCTTCACCAAGACTATGATACTCTTCACCAAGACTATGATACTCTTCACCAAGACTATGATACTCTTCACCAAGACTACGACACTCTTCACCAAGACTATGATACTCTTCACCAAGACTATGATACTCTTCACCAAGACTATGATACTCTTCACCAAGACTACGACACTCTTCATCAAGACTACGACACTCTTCACCAAGACTACGACACTCTTCACCTAGACTATGATACTCTTCACCAAGACTACGACACTCTTCACCAAGACTACGACACTCTTCAACAAGACTATGATACTCTTCACCAAGACTACGACACTCTTCACCAAGACTATGATACTCTTCACCAAGACTATGATACTCTTCACCAAGACTATGATACTCTTCACCAAGACTATGATACTCTTCACCAAGACTATGATACTCTTCACCAAGACTACGACACTCTTCACCAAGACTATGATACTCTTCACCAAGACTATGATACTCTTCACCAAGACTACGACACTCTTCACCAAGACTATGATACTCTTCACCAAGACTATGATACTCTTCACCAAGACTATGATACTCTTCACCAAGACTATGATACTCTTCACCAAGACTATGATACTCTTCACCAAGACTATGATACTCTTCACCAAGACTATGATACTCTTCACCAAGACTATGATACTCTTCACCAAGACTATGATACTCTTCACCAAGACTACGACACTCTTCACCAAGACTACGACACTCTTCACCAAGACTATGATACTCTTCACCAAGACTATGATACTCTTCACCAAGACTATGATACTCTTCACCAAGACTACGACACTCTTCACCAAGACTATGATACTCTTCACCAAGACTATGATACTCTTCACCAAGACTACGACACTCTTCACCAAGACTATGATACTCTTCACCAAGACTACGACACTCTTCACCAAGACTATGATACTCTTCACCAAGACTATGATACTCTTCACCAAGACTACGACACCCTTCACCAAGACTATGATACTCTTCACCAAGACTATGATACTCTTCACCAAGACTATGATACTCTTCACCAAGACTATGATAGTCTTCACCAAGACTACGACACCCTTCACCAAGACTACGACACCCTTCACCAAGACTACGACACTCTTCACCAAGACTATGATACTCTTCACCAAGACTATGATACTCTTCACCAAGACTATGATACTCTTCACCAAGACTATGATACTCTTCACCAAGACTATGATACTTCACTCAAGACTATGATACTCTTCACCAAGACTATGATACTCTTCACCAAGACTATGATAGTCTTCACCAAGACTACGACACTCTTCACCAAGACTATGATACTCTTCACCAAGACTATGATACTCTTCACCAAGACTATGATACTCTTCACCAAGACTACGATACTCTTCACCAAGACTACGATACTCTTCACCAAGACTATGACACTCTTCACCAAGACTATGATACTCTTCACCAAGACTATGATACTCTTCACCAAGACTATGATACTCTTCACCAAGACTATGATACTCTTCACCAAGACTACGATACTCTTCACCAAGACTACGATACTCTTCACCAAGACTATGATACTCTTCACCAAGACTATGACACTCTTCACCAAGACTACGATACTCTTCACCAAGACTACGATACTCTTCACCAAGACTACGATACTCTTCACCAAGACTACGATACTCTTCACCAAGACTACGATACTCTTCACCAAGACTACGATACTCTTCACCAAGACTACGATACTCTTCACCAAGACTACGATACTCTTCACCAAGACTACGATACTCTTTACCAAGACTACGATACTCTTCACGAAGACTACGATACTCTTCACCAAGACTACGATACTCCTCACAAAGACTGCGATACTCTTCACCAACTCCATACATTTATTATATCCTTGTATTTGTATTGATAAAGCCACTGGATGGCTAAACGTCTACAATAAATATATCCAGATATTGCACATGTGTCTAATTCTTCATATCGTCGGTATTGTATACCATACATGTAGAGGTTGTAGAGAGGCACAATTCACGCCAAGTACAGTAGATGCTTCACTGTCGTTTAATTCTGACTGACGCTGTAATCAAAATGGTAGTTGGAGTTGTTAGGGGACGTGGGGGAGGGGAGGGAGGGGGCGGAAGGACCATAGTAAGGGGGAAGCGTTGAACTGTGATTTCCTTGGTGGTAGGTGGGGGTGGGTTGCTGGGTGGTGTGGATGATAGGGGAGGGGGTGGGGAAGTAGGGTGGTGGGGGTGATATATGCCTTACCAGGGCAGCCAGACTACCACTATTCCGACCATCTTCATAATGAACGTCAGTATGTCACTGTGACTAAGAACGTCAAATGCGTGACTGTGACACTGGATTAAGAATGTGATTGACTGTGTATTAACACTAGCTGGCTGGTGGTGGTAGTGGTGGTGGTAGTGGTGATGGTAATGGTGGTGGTAGTGGTGATGATAATGGTGTGATATATGTCGAAATTCCGACTGTTTACACTCAAAATGTTATTTTTGGACAGATTCATCATTGGCTTCATAGATTCTTTCCCATATTTTCTTATTCAGTAAATTTCTCGATCTAGTGTTAAATTAGGTTAAGTTATCGTCTGTCAATGTTAACTAACCATTTGTAATATATCGCAACATCACTAAATGAAATATTACGTAAAAGCGACAAAAAGTTTTGAAGTGCAGGGAAGAGGGAGCCACCGTCAGCACTAGACAATACACAGTCACCTCATCACTTGAGGAAGCCACCGTCAGCACTAGACAATACACAGTCACCTCATCACTTGAGGGAGCCACCGTCAGCACTAGACAATACACAGTCACCTCATCACTTGATTGAGCCACCGTCAGCACTAGACAATACACAGTCACCTCATCACTTGAGGGAGCCACCGTCAGCACTAGACAATACACAGTCACCTCATCACTTGAGGGAGCCACCGTCAGCACTAGACAATACACAGTCACCTCATCACTTGAGGGAGCCACCGTCAGCACTAGACAATACACAGTCACCTCATCACTTGAGGGAGCCACCGTCAGCACTAGACAATACACAGTCACCTCATCACTTGAGGGAGCCACCGTCAGCACTAGACAATACACAGTCACCTCATCACTTGAGGGAGCCACCGTCAGCACTAGACAATACACAGTCACCTCATCACTTTAATTAAGGCTCATGAACACTTGCCCATTTGAGTGTCTTAGCGACCCTGACATACTGACTGTTAGTGGATGGTTTGATTGTCCTGTCTTTACGAAGACCAGTTGAACCATTACTAGTATTGCTACCATTACCACCACCACTACCACCAGCGTCACCACTACCACCATCAGCACCATCACTACACGCCCCGATGGCATGGTGGCTAAAGCTCTCGCTTCACGCACGGAGGGCCCGGGTTCGATTCCCGGCGGGGCCGAAACATTTCGAAGTGTTTCCTTACACACACACACACATGTGCCTAGGACAAAATGGTAACTACCACCACCACCACTTGCGTCACTACTACCACCACCAGCGTCACCACTACTACCACCACCATCAGCATCATCACTACCACCACCACCAGCGTCACCACTACCACCATCAACATCATCACTACCACCACCACTTGCGTCACCATTACCACCAGCATCACAACTACTACCACCACCATCAGCATCATCACTACCACCACCACTTGCGTCACCATCACCACCACCAGCGTCACCACTACCACCACCACTACCACCAGCGTCACCACTACCACCACCACCAGCATCATCACTACCACCAGCGTCACCACTACCCACCACCACAACTAATAAACTTTCTCAGAGTAGACTACTCTCACACCATTGTTACTTAGTCCCTCATCAGGTGTCCCTAGAGGGCGCTACCATCTCCATTCCTCCCTCCCTCACTCTCTTCCTCTCTCCCTCTCTTCTTTCTCCGTCTTGCTAACCATTAATCCCCTACATGACTCGCCAGTCTCTCTCTCTCTCTCTCTCGCTTTCCTTTTTTACTCTCACTCACTTTTTCCATTTCTTTTCTCTCCCCCGTGTTCTCTTCTCCTCTTCCCGTGTTTCTTCTCTTCTCCTTCGTTCTCTTTATCTCTCTCCTCTTGTTCCCTATCCCCGTGTTTCCCCACCCCCCTCACTGCTTCTTATTTTTCCTCTTCTCTCTCTCCTCCCTCACCCTCTTTCCTTTAGCTCCTTCTCTTCCTCCTCCTCCTCCTGCTCCTGCTCCTCCTCCTCCTGCTTCTCCTGCTCCTCCTGCTCCTGCTCCTCCTGCTCCTGCTGCTCCTGCTCCTCCTCCTCCTCCTGCTCCTCCTGCTCCTGCTCTTGCTCCTGCTCCTCCTCCTCCTGCTCCTCCTGCTCCTGCTTCTCCTGCTCCTGCTCCTCCTGCTCTTGCTCCTGCTCCTGCTACTGCTCCTCCTCCTCCTGCTCTTGCTCCTCCTGCTCCTGCTCCTCCTGCTCTTGCTCCTGCTCCTGCTCCTGCTCCTCCACCCCCCTGGGGGAAGGGTTGTCAGCCAGGCTGAGTTAAACATCATTATTGGATCCATTAACTAGATTACATTAGTCATCGACAGCATCACTCCCACAGTGGCATCTCCCACAGCATCACTCCCACATTGGTGTCTACCACAGCATCACTCCCACATTGGTGTCTACCACAGCATCACTCCCACAGTGGTATCTCCCACAGCATCACTCCCACATTGGTGTCTACCACAGCATCACTCCCACATTGGTGTCTACCACAGCATCACTCCCACAGTGGCGTCTCCCACAGCATCACCCCACAGTGGCGTCTCCCATAGCATCACTCCAGTGGCGTCTCCCACAGTATCACTCCCACATTGGCGTCTCCCACAGCATCACCCCTTACAGTGGCGTCTCCCATAGCATCACTCCCACAGTGACGTGCCACCACCACACCAGTGTCCTCGTGTGTTGCTAAGTGCGCCACCAACACACCAGTGTCCTCGTGTGTTGCAAGGTGTGCCACCACCACACCAGTGTCCTCGTGTGTTGCAAGATGTGCCACCACCACACCAGTGTCCTCGTGTGTTGCAAGATGTGCCACCACCACACCAGTGTCCTCGTGTGTTGCAAGGTGTGCCATCACACCAGTGTCCTCGTGTGTTGCAAGGTGTGCCACCAACACACCAGTGTCCTCGTGTTTTGCAAGGTGTGCCACCAACACACCAGGTGCTCATGTGCTACAAGATGTGCCACACTCCACTGTATAATTCAAGATTAGTCTCGCATGGTATACAGAGCACAGGAAGGTTCCACATTAAGCGTCTTGAAGAATGCGCTTATATTATCCTACCTTACATTTGTTACTGTATTTCTCCTCAGTAGCCTCTCATGTGAGGTTTCAAGTGATATATATCCACGTGAGATCCTTTCTACTGTCAGTGTGTGTGTCAAGTTCTGGAACACCAGTATAGATCCCACAAGTTCTGGAACACTAGTATAGATCCCACAAGTCCTGGAACACCAATGTAGGTCCCACAAGTCCTGTAATACCAGTGTAGATCCCACAATTCCTGGAACACCAGTGTAGATCCCACAAGTCCTGGAACACCATTGTAGATCCCACAAGTCCTGGAACACCAGTGTAGATTCCACAAGTCCTGGACCACCAGTGTAGATCCCTCAAGTCTTGGAACACCAGTGTAGATCCCACAAGTCCTGGACCACCAGTGTATATCCCACAAGTCCTGGAACACCAGCGTAGATCCCACAAGTCCTGGAACACCAGTGTAGATCCCACAAGTCCTGGAACACCAGTGTAGATCCCACAAGTCCTGGAACACCAGGACTTGTAGATCCCACAAGTCCTGGAACACCAATGTAGGTCCCACAAGTCCTGTAATACCAGTGTAGATCCCACAATTCCTGGAACACCAGTGTAGGTCCCACAAGTCCCGGAACACCAGTGTAGATCCCGCAAGTCCCGGAACACCAGTGTAGATCCCTCAAGTCTTGGAACACCAGTGTAGATCCCACAAGTTCTGGACACCAGCGTAGATCCCACAAGTCCTGGAACACCAGTGTAGATCCCACAAGTCCTGGAACACCAGTGTAGATCCCACAAGTCCTGGAACACCAGTGTAGATCCCACAAGTCCTGGAACACCAGTGTAGATCCCACAAGTCCTGGAACACCAGTGTAGATCCCATAAGTCCTGGAACACCAGAGTAGATCCCATAAGTCCTGGAACACCAGTGTAGATCCCACAAGTCCTGGAACACCAGTATAGATCCAACAACTCATAAAAACACAGAAAAACGAAAAGGTATGAACGGTTGTAAGAGTCAGTGAGTGAGGAGAGTTTAGTGGTGTAAAACACAGGTGTGGGGAGATTGAAAAACATTACGAATAGCTTGTTTAGTGCACACAAGCCGAGGTTTTACGTTTCAGACGAGTGAGAAATTCAATAGACAGGTGAGCTGGAGGTTGAGGTTAGAGGTGTGAGGCAGGAGGAAGGTTGTAGATGTGGAGGTTGAGGCTGGGGTGAGGTTAGAGGTGTGTGGCAGGAGGGAGGTCGTGGAGAAGCAAACAGAAATCTGAATTATCGCAATGGAAGAGAATAAGATTCAGAAAGTATTAAATATGTTCATGGAAAGGTTACTCTTAATAAGGTAAGTAAGGTTAAAACAGCGACAGGGAAAATAACACCAGTCAAAAACCTCAGAAGTTGTTAGCCGGAGTGACACAATAAACGAACTAAGAATGAACACGAATGACAGGAATACGAATGGTACGAACACGAAGAAGAGGTACTGTTACAGTTACCATGACTTGGTTTAATGGAATCGTGAGTGCATATCCTGTAACTGTCACATGTGAGAGTATAAACCATCCCACACCGACAGGAAGAAGAAAGATGGCGGATACCTACTACATGTCAGAGAGAGAACATTGTTGTATCAAAACAAGATGAAGGACACAGAGTTTTCTTTCCGTTTATAAAGAACGTGAAGTACTTCATATTTGGTGAAGTGTGCCAGCGGTGAGGTGTGCCAGCGGTGAGGTGTGCCAGCGGTGAGGTGTACCAGCGGTGAGGTGTACCAGCGGTGAGGTGTGCCAACGGTGAGGTGTGCCAGCGGTGAGGTGTACCACCGGTGAGGTGTACCACCGGTGAGGTGTACCACCGGTGAGGTGTACCAGCGGTGAGGTGTACCAGCGGTGAGGTGTACCACCGGTGAGGTGTGCCACCGGTGAGGTGTACCACCGGTGAGGTGTACCAGCGGTGAGGTGTACCAGCGGTGAGGTGTACCAGCGGTGAGGTGTGCCAGCGGTGAGGTGTACCAGCGGTGAGGTGTACCAGCGGTGAGGTGTACCAGCGGTGAGGTGTACCACCGGTGAGGTGTACCAGCGGTGAGGTGTACCACCGGTGAGGTGTACCACCGGTGAGATGTGCCAGCGGTGAGGCGTACCAGCGGTGAGGTGTGCCACCGGTGAGGTGTACCAGCGGTGAGGTGTACCACCGGTGAGGTGTGCCAGCGGTGAGGTGTACCAGCGGTGAGGTGTACCACCGGTGAGGTGTACTAGCGGTGAGGTGTACCACCGGTGAGGTGTACCAGCGGTGAGGTGTACCAGCGGTGAGGTGTACCAGCGGTGAGGTGTACCAGCGGTGAGGTGTACCAGCGGTGAGGTGTACCAGCGGTGAGGTGTACCAGCGGTGAGGTGTACCAGCGGTGAGTGTACCAGCGGTAGTGTACCAGCGGTGAGGTGTACCAGCGGTGAGGTGTACCAGCGGTGAGGTGTACCACCGGTGAGGTGTACCATCGGTGAGGTGTACCAGCGGTGAGGTGTACCACCGGTGAGGTGTACCAGCGGTGAAGTGTACCAGCGGTGAGGTGTACCAGCGGTGAGGTGTACCAGCGGTGAGGTGTACCAGCGGTGAGGTGTACCAGCGGTGAGGTGTACCACCGGTGAGGTGTACCAGCGGTGAGGTGTACCAGCGGTGAGGTGTACCACGGTGAGGTGTACCACCGGTGAGGTGTACCACCGGTGAGGTGTACCACCGGTGAGGTGTACCACCGGTGAGGTGTACCACCGGTGAGGTGTACCACCGGTGGGGTGTACCACCGGTGGGGTGTACCACCGGTGAGGTGTACCAGCGGTGAGGTGTGCCAACGGTGAAAATGTAGACGGGAAAATGTAGTCATTGTGGAAAAATCATAGTCACTGCCCAGTCTGCAACACTTCACAAATGAAGAATTGAAACCCCAATATCGTGGTTGGAACGACTCACACACAGCCTACACTTTACAAAAGCAACGTTTCTGGTGGAGTTTCATTTCCGCCATAAAACTAAAGTATTTTGACTAGAAATCTCTTAATAAGATGCACGTATAGTACCAAGAAATTGACGAGACTTTTCGGTCATATTTCTTGCTTTCAATCCAGTACTATCCATATATCTTACTAACATCCTTGTCGGTCCTTACTAACATTCTTCAACTAGAAATCTCTAGTGTTGGAGCACAAACCACATATAGAGGTACTCAAGGGCACCGTTTAAAAAAAAAACACTTTATAAATAAGCTGACCAGATTGAATAACATGCTTTACCTGGTTCTGGCAAGCAGGGAACGCAATAACATAATCTAGAGGTGACGGAAATGCTTGGAAACAGCCATCACAAATGTATTAATTTTGTTGCTAGCTCTGTGCATCTTCAACAAGGCCTTGGATTACACAGCGCGGTTCTGGTCTCCATGTGACGGGATGGACATAAATGCGCGGCAGGACATGGAGGATTGTGACACATTTAATCTCTATCAAAGTGTCTTTCCAACGAAGACTGAGAATTTTGAACCTACGCTTTCGAAGGTGTAGAAATAAGTTTACTGTAGGTGTAGACGTAGTTTACCGTAGGTATACACATGAAAGATAAATAAAAGAGTATTTACATAAATAAGATGGTGAAGACGGTGCACGGTAAATATTGCGCAGGTAAAATCGGCTCAGCTATAAACGGCACAAGCTATAAATGGCACAGCTATAAACGGCACAGCTAAAAATGGTACCCTAAAAATGGGCACAAACAAAACTGACACAAGTGAGATGCGGGACAACTGACGCATTGCTCTTTGTTATGTAGTACTTATTGACGACGTTGATGGAGGCTGGTTAAGTGATAGTTATTTTATGTTGTTGGGTTAGGTAAGTTAGGCTACGTTAGATAAGTTAGGTTATGTTAGGTAAATTAGGTTAGGCTAGATAAGTTACGCTAGGTTGGGTAAATTAGGTTAGGTAAGTTAGGTTAGATTGGATATGTTAGGTTAGGTAAGATAGGTACGGATGTACTTGTGGTTCGCTGCGCCATTTTTTCCTGCTATGTACTTATGTTATTTTTATCTGTGCCTTTTTCACCTAAGACGAGGAAGACGTCTTACCAAGACAAAACCAGAAATAACGAATCCAGATTAAATTAAGATGTGGAGAGGAGATAGAACAACACCGGTTTAGAGTGTGTTAACCTGCCAGGTTGTGTCACGTGATACACATGTTTCTAGTAGTTTTATATGTTAGACAAATTCACGTGTGTGAAAAAAAACCATACCACGGGTTGGGATAGAACCCGCGGTCAGTCATGAAACTCCAGACCGACGCGCTAGCCACTGGGCCAGCTGCCTACAATAAGATTCATCCAACTAAGTATATTTATACACCATAGGAAGGTTAGCATGGCACCACTGTTACCACAAATGCAAGTTTTTGCAGACGAATCTCCCGCCAGCGTGGCCGTGACGGACTCTAGCTCAGGTCGTGACACGTGTGTGTACACTCACTTGTATGTACTTACCTATATTTGGTTGCAGGGGTCGATTCGCCGCAGTAGACCAATAGGCTGACTGCAGTGCTCCTCTGTTCTCATCACACTATATATAAGTAAGACAAAAGTACAATAGTTTTACGTATCTACTGGTCGTTGTTGCTTAGTGTTATATTATGACGGTATGTTGTGTCACTGTACCGCCACTTGTTCCACTATCACTACACTTATTACATTATTGTTCCATCATCACTACTTATTCTTTCACTACTTTCACCATCACTACACTTGTTCCATCACTATAAGTGTTTGATAGCAATCCCCTTTCTCCTTGTTCCACCATGATTATACCATCATTTATTCCATTACTACACTTGTTCCATTATCATTACCCTTGTTCAACCATCAGTACACTTGTTCCACCATCACTTGTTCCATCAACACATTCGTAACAGCCAGAGCCCCTGGTTGAATTGCTTCCAGTCTAGTTTAACGATCGTTTAATGAAGCCAAATGGTCGTTGGTTCGAACGAGTCATTTGGCGTAAATGGTCGTCATTTTGGCAAATGGGGTCATTTGACCGTGTTTACTGACAGAGTTTAGGTCATGCCAGGTCAAGCTGGAATTGCCTCTGGCACTGGTTTAATTCTGTCATTTATAAGTTAATTCTCTGCAAGGGAAGGTGTCTTGACGCCAGTAAAGGGCTCTTAATCAGAGGAGTTGGGGTTACCATTCCCTTCCTTGAACCTGATTACCTCCCATTTCTTCAGGCGCTGTATGACCCCCACGGGTTTAAAGCTTTCCCATAAAATATAATAAGGTAATCTCTACAGTATTTCTGCATTTGTTTGTGTTTGTGGACTAGGCGGTGACTATATTTTTTTTGTGTGTGATTTTTCACTTTTAATTATTCTCTCATGATTTCCTCACCTCTCTCTCTCTCTCTCTCTCTCTCTCTCTCTCTCTCTCTCTCTCTCTCTCTCTCTCTCTCTCTCTCTCACTGTTTGCTTTATTTATGACTTGAGGTTAACGTGCATTCTGCGTAAACTATGTTTTCCAGTTTCAAATGAGTTTAGGAAAAAATAACTTTACTGTTCTTTACATATATATATATATATATATATATATATATATATATATATATATATATATATATATATATATATATATATATATATACACACGAGTGTGTGTGAGTTTGTGCGTGTGTGTGGTGTGTATTCTTTACAGTTTGTTTTTATTACACTTTCCCTGTGTTTGTTTGGCTTTATTACTGATGTTTGGGAGGTGGTGTGGTGGTGGGCCGCCAGGAGGCAGCACCACGCCTCTCAAGGCAAGACTCAGCTTACACAACAAGTTTAAATTACAATAACGTTTCGCTCTGTGTTAAAATTTATTAAGTCATGTTTCGCTGTGAGACACTTTGATCGAGGACTGTTCTCAAGGCCTGAAGAACCGTCCTCCAGTACAACGTTCATTTTCTTACGTGTGCCACTTTGCATGATGCAAATTGTCAGGTTAACTTAAA
Source organism: Cherax destructor (assembly GCA_009830355.1). Classification (NCBI taxonomy): domain Eukaryota; kingdom Metazoa; phylum Arthropoda; class Malacostraca; order Decapoda; family Parastacidae; genus Cherax; species Cherax destructor. Next base: position 14,413 of record WNWK01000873.1, on the reverse strand, counting down.
CATAAATTAACCGAATTTACGGATATTTAGCCGCTAATAAACAAATTACGTCAACAGAGAGGGAGGTGTTTTCGGACTATACACCAAGGTCATTTTTTGTATATTCATGGGGAAGCTCTAAACCAGTAAGGGGGGTCATACTCCGCTTGCGGAATGAAAGGTTAATAGACTGAACACATCGACTCCAGGCTGAGGGACTGATTACCTCAAACTCCTCCTCATCTTCCACCGTTTTTCTCTGTATTGGACTGAAGAAGCCACTGGTTGGGGAAACGTTTTCTCAGTAAATATTCCAAAATATTGCACAAGTGTCTTATTCTTCAACTTGTCGGTGTTTCTGAACCATTTATATCACATTATTGATAATATACAACACCAATAAGATTACGAATTAGCAGCACCAACAACACTTGTGCAGCTTCATAAAAATACCTGACTGTTGCTCGAGTCTTTTTGTTTTTCATTAGAAAATATTCTTGTTCGATCCCAGGAAGGAGATGATAGCACCGGTTCATTTAAATTTTAGAGACTTTCCAGGGCCTGTTGTGGCTTAACTCGTCGTAAAACGAACGTTAGTTAGAGTGCTTTGACGGGTTGTGTGGAGAGAAAGTATTTGCTTGGCACAGCTTTGGCCTCCCTACCAGCCTCCACCCAGCCTGACCTTTATGAGATTGTCTCAGACGTGTGAGGTCTTATTGTTTCTGGCGTGATGTTATTGGTTGGTGGGGGGATGTTGGTGGAGGGGACGGGGGAGGGAGAGGAAGGTGGTAGACCACAGGAAGGTAGAGAGAAAGTTGGGGTAGTGGTGATTGTGGTGGTGATGAGGATTACGGTGGAGATGGGGAAGGAAGGTAGATGACACCACAGGATTGATAAAATATTGGGCTAGCTCAGTCCCCAGCCCTAGGGCTGACGCAGACCCAGTCCCCAGCCATAGTGAAAATCTGGATTTGGTTAAAGACTCCTCCACAGCCATAGCCTCTAGTACAGATGTAGTGGAGGAGTCCTCTTCCGGGGTAGACTCGTCTACAGCTATCACCGCCATAGCCTCTAGTACAGATATAGAAGGGGAGTCCTCTTCCAGGAAAAATGTTGGCCCCATGTCAACAGATGGTGGTGTCTCGGGTTTGGCTGTGAAGGACTGTAGTGAAGTTCTAGGATCTGCACAGATTAGGAATACATCCAGCACGAATTGTATCCAGCCAAAAACAAAATGGTGCAAATTCTATGTTTGAGGCATCTGTAAACATGGAATATCAGGGAAAACGAATGGGGCATGCAACTTTGAGCATTCCAAAAAATACTACGACCTCCTGTCTAAAGGAGTGTGTCGTTCTACCTCTTGCAAATTCTTCCACCCTGAGATGTCATTCTTCAATCCTTGAAAAACAATGTTACAATATCAATTGCCCCGCATACCACCTAAAAGGGACCAGGAGGCACATACCCCATACAATAAACCATAGTATAGTTATGGTAGTTATGACAACCCCACCCGAAGTGATTTTATTTAGTGGTAGAAAACTAAGAAATAAAATGGAAAGAGGTAACCAAAATAGTCCACCACCTTGGAGCCAGTGGCCCCTCCGGACTCACAACTACTGATGCCAACAATGAAATCCCCCCAACAAACATGCAACACAACCTCATTTACATTTGCTAATATACAGGGCCTTAAGCCATCTACCAACAACAAAATTCCTTTCATTAGTGGACTTCTAGGGGAGTCAAATGCACTGTTTGCAGCCTTCACAGAGACCCACGCAAAATATTACTTTGACAGTGAAATATGGATACCTGGGTACAACTTTTTTAGATGCGACAGAAAGAACAGGCAACAAGGGGGGGTTGGCCTGTATGTCAAAGAGTCGCTCATTTGCACGGAGATACTGAACACCACAAATGATGTAGTTGAAGTTCTGACAATAAAAATCGAGAACCAAAACCTAGTCATTGTACTTGTATATAAGCCACCAGATGCAACTTCCCAACAGTTCAAAGAACAACTATAAAAAATTGACTCTTGTCTGAAAAACCTTCCAGCCCCATCCCCAAACATCTTACTGCTTGGTGGCTTCAATCTTAGACACACAAAATGGAAGAATGTAGCAAATAATGTTGTAGCAGAAATAATCCCTGGAGGCAGCTCAGATAAAAAGTCACATACACATGAGCTGCTGAATTTCTTCAACAAACACCCTAAGTCAGCAGATAGTGGAGCCAACGAGACTAGAGAACACACTAGACCTTATCTTCACAAATAATGAGGACCTGGTAAGAAACATAACAATATCAAAAACAACAAATTCTGATCACAATCTAATCGAAGTCCAGACGTACATGCACAGGAGTCCTGATCAGCAAAACACATATAGCTATGAGGGTACCTTTACCAAATTCAACTTTAACAACAAGAGCTTCAACTGGGATCTGGTAAACTATGCCCTAAATGAAACTATGTTGGGAAGATATCTTGAATTACATGGACCCTAACCAGTGCCTTGAAAAGATCAACCTCCTGGTAGCTGAAGTGTGTTCAAGGCATATTCCTCTTAAGAAAAAGGAAGAGAAGAAGTAAACTGGAGAGAAAGAGACGCTCCTCTACAGGAGAAGATGAAGAATCACTGAGCTCCTCAAGAATGCCGGACTATCTGATTCACGGAAGGAAGCGCTAACCAGGGAAGTGGAAAATAATGAGCTAAAGTTAAAGGACTCATACAGGATCCAGGAGAGTCAAGAGGAGCTAAAAGCGATTAGTAAAATTGAAAGAAATTCGAATATTTCTTTTCATATGCCAAAAACAAGGCAAAAACCACTTCTAGTATAGGGTCCCTGCTCAGACAAGACAGATCTTACTCAGATGACAACAAAGAAATGAGTGAGATACTGAAATCTCAATATGACTTTGTGTTCAGCGAGGCACTAATCAGTCTAAAGATAGACAATCCAAACAATTTTTTCATGAATGAGTCTCAAAACCCTGCCAATGTATGCCAAATTTCTGACATAACCCTAACTCCTCTAGACTTTGAGAAAGCCATCGACGACATGCCCATGCACTCAGCCCCAGGCCCAGACTCGTGGAACTCTGTGTTCATTAAGAACTGCAAGAAACCCCTCTCACGGGCCCTAAGTATGCTATGGATATAGCCCCACTCTACAAAGGTGGCAGCAAAGGAGTAGCTAATAGCTATAGACCAATAGCTTTAATGTCCCATATCATAAAAATCTTTGAAAGAGTTCTAAACAGGATAACAAACCACCTGGACTCCCAAAAATTGCACAACCCAGGGCAACATGGTTTCAGAGCAGATCGCTCCTGCCTCTCGCAACTGCTAGACCACTATGATATGGTCTTAGATGCACTGGAAAACAAACAGAATGCAGGTGTAGTATACACAGATTTTGCAAAAGCCTTTGACAAGTGCGATCATGGTGTAATAGCACACAAAATGCATGCTAAAGGGATAACTGGCAAAGTAGGCAGATGGATCTTCAACTTCCTAACCAATCGAACACAAAGAGTAGTGGTAAACAGAGTTAAATCGGATGCTGCCATAGTGAAGAGCTCTGTCCCACAAGGCACAGTACTCGCACCTATCCTGTTCCTCATTCTCATATCAGACATAGACAGAGATGTAAACAATAGCACTGTATCATCCTTTGCAGATGATACTAGGATTTGCATGAGAGTGTCATCAATTGAGGACACGGCAAATCTCCAAGAAGATATAAACCAAGTTTTCCAATGGGCAACAAAGAACAATATGATGTTCAATGAAGACAAATTCCAACTACTCCGTTATGGAAAACTGGAGGAAATAATAGCTAGGACTGAGTATATTACAAACTCTAATCACACAATAGAGCAGAAAAGTAATGTGAAGGACCTGGGTGTGGTAATGTCTGAAGACCTCACCTTCAAGGACCACAACAATGCCACTACCACATCTGCGAGGAAACTGATACGATGGATAATGAGAACATTCAAGACAAGAGATGTTAAGCCAATGATGATTCTTTTTAAATCACTTGTTCTCTCTAGGCTAGAATACTGTTGTACATTAACATCCCCATTCAAGGCAGGTGAAATTGCAGATCTAGAGAATGTACAGAGAACCTTTACTGCGCGTATAAGTTCCATCAAACACCTTAACTACTAGGAACGACTGGAAGCACTAGACTTATATTTACTGGAGCGCAAGCGAGATAGATATATCATAATCTACATCTGGAAGATTCTGGAGGGACTGGTCCCTAACATGCACACAGAAATCACTCCATACGAAATCAAAAGACTTGGCAGACAATGCAATGTACCTCCAGTGAAAAGTAGGGGCGCCACTGGTACACTAAGAGAAAATACAATAAGTTGTCCGGGGCCCAAGACTGTTCAACAGCCTCCCACCAGCCATAAGGGGCATTACCAGTAGACCTCTGGTTGTCTTCAAGAGGGAGCTGGACAGATACCTAAAGTCAGTGCCAGATCAGCCGGGCTGTGGTTCGTACGTTGGACTACGTGCAGCCAGCAGTAACAGCTTCGTTGATCAGGCCCTGGTCCACCGGGAGGCCTGATCATAGACCGGGCCGCGGGGACGTTGATCCCCGGAATGCCCTCCAGGTAGACTCCAGGCAGCTGGTGGTGGTGGTGGTGGTGATGGCGGTGGTGGCGGTGGTGACGGTGGCGATGACGGCGGTGGCGATCTACCTACCTGGAGGGTGTTCCGGGAGTCAACAAGCCTGTTATGCAGAAATCGAGATTTACCTGAGGTCTAATGCCTTGTCTAGGGCAAAGGGTAAAAGTTACCCTGTAAAACTAGGCCTCCCAGGTTTATCTCCATGTAAACCGCTGATATTAAACCATTGTTTAGTGCTCCAATGGGTTGGGGTATCAAAAGGTTCACACAAAAATGCCTACTTATACAAAAATACATTTATTTACTTAGATTAAAAATATATACATTGCAAACACACCTCTTCACATTTCAATTAGCCAAACCCCTCAATAACAGTACAGGACGGCGAGGACGGCCGGATCGTCACTTCAAAAACACAACAGCGTCCCTATGGGGTTGGCCCAGCCACCACTACCCTCATCCAGAACCCATCTCTTCCTATTTCCTCAGTTCACACACTTCCTTCCGAGCCCCGACCATGTCCGAGCCCAGGGTGTGTACTGGCTCACAATAAAAGTGCCTATGGCTTGAGTTAGCTACGCAAAAAAGGGAATACAACATCACAAACTTAGCTGAAACTAGGCTCCGTCTCACCAGCCGTTCACCCATGCCGCCACATGTGTCCCCCCAGCGACGCCACTACGTCACCACAAACATTTGAAAATAAATCCCTAGCTGGATTTCCTTAATTCACAGCTTAAACTTACTTTACATTACTCACAAAGTGCATAGCATATTTATAAAATTATGATTTACATTTATCCAAAGTTATACATTGTTATTACTATTTTCGTTTATAAAATTTATGGCACACTTCTCCAATAGCTATATATTACGTATATTTACATGTCATTCAGAAACCTGCATAACAACGCCCACGTGGCCTAGTCCATGACCAGGCCTCCCGGTGGACCAGGGCCTGATCAACCAAGGTGTTACTGCTGGCCGCACGTAGTCAAACGTACGAACCACAGCCCGGCTGGTCGGATACTGACTTTATGTATCTGTCCAGCTATCTCTTGAAGGTAGCCAGGGATCTATTGGTAATTCCCCTTATGCCTGGTGGGAGGCTGTTGAACAGTCTTGGGCCCCGGACACTTATTGTGTTTTCTCTTAGAGTACTAATGAAGCCCCTACTTCTCTCTGGGGGTATGTTGATCCGTCTGCCAAGTCTTTTGCTTTCGTAAGGAGTGATTTCTGTGTGCAGATTTGGGACCAGCCCCTCTAGGATTTTCAAGGTGTAGACTCTGATATATCTCTCTCGCCTGAGCTCAAGTGAGTACAGGTTCCCAGTAAGTAAGGTATTTGATGGAAATTATATGTGCAGTAAAGGTTCTCTGAACATTATCTAGATCTGCGATTTCACCTGCCTTGAATGGAGATGTTAGTATACAACAGTATACCATCCTAGAGAGAAAAAGTTATTTAAAAAAGGGTCATCAGTGGCTTGGAATCCTTTCTTTTGAATGTTCTCATTATCCGTCCTATCATTTTCCTCGTAGATATAATAGCAACACTGTTGTGATCCTTGAAGGTGAGCTCCTCTGGCGTTATCTCTCCCAGGTCCTTTACATTACTTTTCCGCTCTATTGTGTGATTAGAGTTTGTAGTACACTCAATTCTAGTTATTATTTCGATCAGTTTTCCATAACGGAGTAGTTGAAATTTGTCTTCATTGAACATCATATTGTTCTCGGTTGCCCATTGGAAAACTTGGTGTATATCTGCTTGGAGATTTACCGTGTCCTCAATGGATGACAGCCTCATGCAGAGTCTAGTATCGTCTGCAAAGAATGACACGGTGCTAAGGTTTACATCCCTATCTGTGTCTGACATGAGGATAAGGAACAGGGTGGGGGCGAGTACTGTGCCTTGTGGAATAGATCTTTACACTGTGGCAGCCTCCGACTTAACTCTGTTTACTACCATTCTTTGTATTCGATTGGTTAGAAAGTTGAAAATCCATCTGCCCACTTTGCCAGTTATTTCTTTAGCACGCATTTTTGTGTGCTATATATTTACACCATGATCGCACTTGTTAAAGACTTTTACAAAGTCTCTGTATACTACATCTGCATTCTGTCTTCCAGTGCATCCAAGACCATATCATAGTGGTCCAGTAGTTGCGAGAAGCAGGATCGACATGCTCTAAACCCATGCTGCCCTGGGTTGTGCAGTTGTTGGGAATCCAAGTGGCGGCGGCGGCGGTGACAGTGACGGTGGTTGTGGTGGCGGCGGTGACAGTGACGGTGGTTGTGGTGGCGGCGGTGATGGTGGTGGTGGCGACGGTGACGGTGGTGGTGGCGGCAGCAGATGATGATGATGAAGGGATAGAGATGGAGACGATGAATGGGGAAGCAGAAGCGATGAATGAGTAAAGGAAAAATGTATAAAGAGAAAGTATTGTTGAGGGAACGGGTGGGGCTTGAACCCATGCCAGGTGAGCTCCATAAATATAATAAAATATAACAATACAGAAAGCATTGTTAATAACAGAGCATGTAACCGGGCACACCCCAAGGAGTATCCCCAATATATTGTTTAACGTTCTACTGTTCTAGTGATGTGGTTCATGTATGCTCATCATATACTGATTTAACACCCATGTTATAACTAAATTTAACTACCACTGGAAAAACTTGATGTAAAGTGCAGAGTAGTGGGATTTATAATGTCAGTAAAAAAAAAAAGCTTTCTCAGTTGTTAAGAAAATTAGAGGAGAGCTTCAAATGGCAGGGCAAGTTGATGAATAAGACACGTGTACAACACCTGGACATCTTTACTGTGGAGACGCTTCGCAAACTAGTGGTGTTGTCAGTCATTACAGAGAATAATTATTGGAGACGCTGGAAGACCTGATGTAGTGAAGCATCAGTACCAGTGCTACCTATGATGTATATTGTATGCATACATACTATGCTGCTCCTGTATGATACTTTGCTGTTCCTGTATGATACTTTGCTGCTCCTGTATGATACTTTGCTGCTCCTGTATGATACTTTGCTGCTCCTGTATGATACTTTGCTGCTCCTGTATGATACTTTGCTGCTCCTGTATGATACTTTGCTGTTCCTGTATAATACTTTGCTGCTCCTGTATGATACTTTGCTGCTCCTGTATGATACTTTGCTGCTCGTGTATGATACTTTGCTGTTCCTGTATATACTTTGCTGCTCCTGTATGACTTTGCTGTCTGTATGATACTTTGCTGTTCCTGTATGTAATACTTTGCTGCTCTGTATGATACATACTTTACTGCTCCTGTATGTTACAGACTTTGCTGCTTCTGTATGATACATACTTTACTGCTCCTGTATGTTACAGACTTTGCTGCTTCTGTATGATACATACTTTGCTGCTTCTGTATGTTACAGACTTTACTGCTCTTGTATGTTACAGACTTTACTGTTCCTGCACTCTGACTCGTGGTAAAATATGATTCGAGAAACTTTAGAAAGTTCAGAGTCAAGCTATGAGAATAATTATAAGCTGCCCATCTATAACAGAGTGCGACAGTTAAATTACGTGCTGTTAGTCACTAAACTGTCATAAAGCAACGTAACTAACTTTCCAAACAGAGATATTTAAACTGCACTTAATAAACCGCAGCACCAGTGAAGAACCGTGAAGAATATTACTGCTAAAGACTTTACCTGTTATGAACTACATAAAAAACTTTGTCATAGCAGAGGAGGGACATGGAGAGTCCTCCCTGGGAAGAAAGTGACATAATGGGAATAATAACTAAACCCAAAATGAGAAAGTCAGATATATCACAAGTTGTACAAAGGAGTGAAAACGTAGCCATTATCAATACTGAATGCTATAGAACTTTCGACCAGAAAGTGGTGTTGCTGGATCGGTGATCACTGTAGTTTAGAAAGCAAAATTTGTCAGACATTTTAAAAGTTTGTAAGAGTCCAGGATTGGATATCGTCAACCCAGGCTGAATTATTTGCCCTCAGGTTGTCAAAAGATGAGAATAAATTCTGTCGTATTTTCGGATTCAATATTAGCCTTTCGCTGTTTAAACTCCAGAAATATCCTAACAAATATTGTAGAGGAAATATAAAGAACTGTTAAAATGTTAGAAAAAGAAGAACTTTGTATTAACATCGGGGAATTAAAGAACTGATGCATTGATAGAAATAGGAGCACAAGAAAATATAGACTAAATGTTTGGAGAAACTACAGCAAATAAATTATAAAGAAATTTCAAATTAAGACTCTAGAGGAAGAGTTGTTTGAGAGCAGTGTGTTGATCCATAGCGAAGCTCTACACCATTACAATAAGGTTGTATTAGTTGAAATATTTTTATGGTAAGAAAAGTGAACATTGTAGAGTAGAAACTATGGTGGTCAGGACTCGTTTAGGTTACTTGTATATGTGACAGGTTGGTGTAGCAACTCCAGGAGAGGAAATGACACTGTTTGGGGAGAACAAATACACACTCCGGCACTGTCTTAGAATGTAACAGAATATAAAAGTATAAAAATTAATATTATAGACATATATGAAGTGTGTAAGCACGTTATTAGTAAATTTGTTAACAATTTACAAAAATACGGAATATTTGTTGCAATTAAATATTGGTAATTTGTAAAGACAGTGGTACTTGCAGATATGCTGATTTTTAATTGTAAAGGTAGCGATGCCTAGTAATAAAGAGACCTTACGCACGTATGCTATATACATTAAAACCCAGATCTGCTATTACACAAGTGACAAAAGTAGAGTCTGGATCAGAGTGAACACTAGAACCCAGAGATGCCACATCTAATTCTGTGGAAATAGACATATTCTTTGATCTCTGCAGCATTACTCGTCTAGACTGGGAACATGCTGACAAACGATAGACAGTCACATGGAACACTGCAAGGCTACACAGTCACAAAGAGCATAGGATGGTAGACAGTCACACAGAGCATCATGACAGTCACGCAGAACTTTGCAAAGTTACACACAGTTAGGCAGAATGCAAGGTGACAGTCACACAGACAGTATGGTAGAGCCCAGAGATTGTTACGAACACATCCTTGGTGCTACACGTGTCACCTTCAACAACTACATGATCACCTTAAACATGAAACAACTGATATTCACGTGCGTAAAGGGGCCGCTACTGTGCACTTCAGGGTATCCCCTGCAGTGCACAGTGACTTTATAGTTAAGGTCACTGACACCTCTAGTATAAACGACTCTGGTAAAATGGCATGTTCGACCAGACTGAGTCGAGGTCCCAGTCGTAGTGTTTTAACTTCCCTAGAAGTTAGGAGGGAGAAGGAGGGTAAAAGGTGTATACACCACGTTCTTGGATGACCTTGTGTACACCAGACAAGGTGAAAGCAAAATTGTGCCACAGGTTTTCAGTCGCTAGTATTGAACAAGTATGAAATCTAACTTTAAAACAGTTTCTTGGTTGTCTTAGAAACTTCATCAAGTGGTTCTTAATAGTTATCTGAGAGTCACCTTTCACCCGAGGATATTAACCTCTCATGTATGTTGTCTCCTTCATTCATTCTCTCATCGACTCAGCAGTAACATCTTGGTCTCTAGTGGCCATCACAACGTTTTCTCAGTAGTAAGTGTAATTGCTTGCTCCAGGCAGATGCAACCACGAGTTGGTCATTGATGGATTTGGAGAGGGCGTCCAACATGGCCAGCGGCCGAATGCGGCCCGCTACACTGCTGAATGTTGCCCAAGATATTAAGATTTTTCTTTTGTACTAGGTTTGTAACTCCACTTTTTGTGTTTATAAAGTTGATAAATCTGCCATTTTTTCCACAAAAATTCACAATTTTTATATCTGACAAACTATATTTCCCATATACTATCAAAATATTATTGCAGCCCACACATACAATCGTGTAGTGTATTGTAGAGGGCAGTGACCTGTGTAGATATGGGATTCAAAGGTAACGTAATGTAGGTTGTTGATGTATCTTTCATAGCAAGGGACACTAGCGCTCACTGATTGACACACACACACAATGTTCCATTATCAACTGCTCTGAGAGATGGAGTATGGAGAAATTTCTCCAGTAAAGGGGGTATCTCTCAGCCCTCAGCTTTCCCTCAGCCCTCTAATTAACTTAGCCCTTCCGGAAGGGGCTAGTGGTCTCTTCCTTCTTCGCAAACATCTTTATGAGGAACACATGTATGTACTATAGAGTCACAGGCACACCTTCCTCTCCTTGCTAGAGTTCCTGATCAACTACACAACGAGGTTAAACGAGAGTAATTACTCTTTTCTCCATAGCAGGAAAATTAAGGGAAAACCTGCACCCCACTTTATCTAAGAGTTGGAACTATTAGGAATTCTAGTCTATAGCTAGATAACAAGAAACCTACCCTCTTGTACTGAATACTGTTGCAATGTGTAGCAAGGAAGAGATATAAAGCTGAACTCAGCAGTTCTTTTGTACGGAGGGTGACTGTGGGCGCTTGGGCAGGGCGACAAGCTAGACTGAATTCAGATATCAGAGCGTCAACACACGTCACAAATCTTCTGCTGAGAACAAAGAAAATACTTTGTGTGGTAGACTTTGAAATACTGTCAATCTCCTCTAGGAAAACTAGTGTTAAAAAGAAACATGAGTGTATCATCCGCGGTATAATCCTGATAAGTGTAGTGTCGCGGTATGCATTCAGGTGTTAGGAACAAAGGGACAAGATATCACCCTATCGCGTAAAAACTAACCGAAGTGACTATCGACGAGTGAGGACATAACTACGCATCTGTAGCAGCCTACTCAGGACATCAATACCTGGGTCATACTTCCTATGCCACAAACTAGGGAAAATTGGGTCAGTTATAATACCCAGGTAAGTCCAGGCACACCCACATCTAATTACATTAGCTGCAGCTAATATGCAGGTGTGAGATTTGACTGGAATTACCAATAGATCCCGTGATATGTGGGTGATTCACCCAAAACTACGTAAGTATCACTACGCATTTCAGATGATAATGAAATACTGAGATTTACGCTCCTTTGGGGAAATTATATGACTAACAAAATTGTTAATCAACAGCCACTGTGGAATCTGGAACGGCACTCAGTAGGGATGTCCAGGCAGAGGCTGCTGGACATAGTGCTGTTAACAGGTAAGTACCGAGTGCTATGTTTGTTTCATGCAGGAAAGTGTACTTATCTAACCAGTTCTCCACGTGGAGTTTCCTTGTATCTCACTGCCTACCTTCCACGCCCTTAAACTGGGCCCCCATCCTCGCTTCACCCAGGATCACCCTTGGGCACTAGTCTCACCCTGGGCGTTAGCCTCACCCTGGGCACCAGCCTCGCCATTAAAGGTCGGTATTGGTGTTGGTACAACGTCAAGGTTGCAGCCAAGTGCTGGGCCTCGCTGACTCTCACAGTAAAAGCATCACCACTTGAGAGAGACGAACAAATCTTTTCTTTTTTTTCTTTCTCTCTCTCTCTCTCTCTCTCTTCTCTCTCTCTCTCTCTCTCTCTCTCTCTCTCTCTCTCTCTCTCTCTCTCTCTCTCTCTCGGGTTGCAGGGTTAGGTTAAGAGTACCTACATTTATTGACAAGTTAAGAGCTGTTACTTACCTCAGCTCTTTTGAGGCCTTACCTAGCATTATCTTTCCCAAATTTGTATAGTTATGAGACATACAAATAGGGACAAGAATGAAGTTGGAGCCAGCTGTGGGCCAGAAATTTCAGTTGATAAACTTATTTTATTTCATCGATAGTGTTATGCTGAAACGAACATGTTCCAGACTCGAAACTTCCTTCCCTCTCTCTCTCTCTCTCTCTCTCTCTCTCTCTCTCTCTCTCTCTCTCTCTCGCCGCTGGCAGAGACCTTGTGGTAGGGAGCAACTATCAGCCACGTCAGTCAACGTTGCCTGGGTTTGTGTTGCTTGCGTCCGCCTCATTGTAGCTCAACTCTTGCCACTCCTCTTGCATCCTTCACTCCTAATAACACACCCCTCTTCCTCTTTCTTCGTGCTTTTCTTTCCTCTTCTTCCTTCTGCTTCTATTTCTCTTCTTCCTCCTGTTCTTCCTGCTCTTGTTCCTCTTTCCGTTCCTCCTGCTTTTATTGTTCCTCCTCTCATTACTCTTCCGCTCTTCCTCCTTTTATTACTCTTCCTTCTCTTCCTCCCTTTTTATCGAAATTTGTTAAAAGTTAATTAAATGTGAAAGGCGAAGTACAAAGCCACAAAGAAGACAACAGAACTGGTGAATTTTCTGAAGAAATATGTGAAACATGAGAGTAAGTAGCAGCGTGTATACCAGACATTACAGAGTAGCAGCGTGTATACCAGACATTACAGAGTAGCAGTGTGTATACCAGACATTACAGAGTAGCAGTGTGTATACCAGACATTACAGAGTAGCAGCGTGTATACCAGACATTACAGAGTAGCAGTGTGTATACCAGACATTACAGAGTAGCAGTGTGTATACCAGACATTACAGAGTAGCAGTGTGTATACCAGACATTACAGAGTAGCAGTGTGTATACCAGACATTACAGAGTAGCAGCGTGTATACCAGACATTACAGAGTAGCAGTGTGTATACCAGACATTACAGAGTAGCAGTGTTATACCAGACATTACAGAGTAGCAGTGTGTATACCAGACATTACAGAGTAGCAGTGTGTATACCAGACATTACAGAGTAGCAGTGTGTATACCAGACATTACAGAGTAGCAGTGTGTATACCAGACATTACAGAGTAGCAGCGTGTATACCAGACATTACAGAGTAGCAGTGTGTATACCAGACATTACAGAGTAGCAGCGTGTATACCAGACATTACAGAGTAGCAGTGTGTATACCAGACATTACAGACTAGCAGTGTGTATACCAGACATTACAGAGTAGCAGCGTGTATACCAGACATTACAGAGTAGCAGTGTGTATACCAGACATTACAGAGTAGCAGTGTTTATACCAGACATTACAGAGTAGCAGGTGTATACCAGATATTACAGAGTAGCAGTGTGTATACCAGACATTACAGAGTAGCAGTGTTTATACCAGACATTACAGAGTAGCAGTGTGTATACCAGACATTACAGAGTAGCAGTGTTATACCAGACATTACAGAGTAGCAGTGTGTATACCAGACATTACATAGTAGCAGTGTGTATACCAGACATTACAGAGTAGCAGCGTGTATACCAGACATTACAGAGTAGCAGTGTGTATACCAGACATTACAGAGTTTTTTTTTTTTTTTTTTTTTTAAAACACATATATACATAATACAATAAATGCCCAAAAATAAATCAGGCTCATATAAACAAAAACAAGCAAACAGAACAGGAATAAACACATCAGTCTGTATATCCTATAATAAGAACCCGTGCCAAAGCACAAACAAAAATGTCCATCCTACTACCAATCCTAGCTAAGTTTTTCTATACAATAACATAACACACTGTCAATGAAACTGAACATACATTGTCTCAAAAACACCACAAAATTTAACCGCTGGTTACATATCTTACTTCTTCCTACCACAAAACGCAGTACATAGGCATGAAATAAAATAAAACCTTAAACTTTCTGCCTATAAAACAGGTGTTGCACAATACACACATTAAAACAACTGACCCCCGAAACAAGGGTCACACCACAACATCATCTTAAATAAGAAATACATTAACATCAAGCCATCACTACCGTAGACAACACTGTCTACAACACAACGTCACATTCCCACACCGGATAATAAGACCACACAAAAACCACATTTGTGTT
>WNWK01000872.1:272500-364635 GCA_009830355.1 Cherax destructor | reverse complement strand
CTACCCACTGTCATCTTGCACTCCATACCCTACTAATCGTCCATCTCCCTCTTACAACTCACTCTCCCTGCATCCTACAATAACCTGCAGCGCTGTATGACCCCTGTGGTTTAGCGCTTCTTCTATTTGATTATAATAATAATTAGGACACCCTACCCTGCAGCGCTAATATGACCCATAGGGGTTTAGTGCTTGTATATTAATATAATCTGAAATAATATATATACGTACACTAATTTGAGAACATTTGGACAAGTCTGCAAGCTATTGTATCTACGTATATGCTGTACCTCCAAGTGCAGTAAGATTACACAAGTTCAGAGCATTCTTTTAACATCAAGGCGGGTGCCTAAATGCCAATAAGGGGCTCATGATCCAGGGAACTGAACTTATCCTTCCTCTCCCTGTATTGAGTGGTTTAGTGCTGCTTTTTTATTATAATCCTGTATTGAACCTGATTGCCTATCACTAAGTGTTATGACTCCTATGGGTTTAGTACCTTTTCATTCATGTAATAAATGCTGCATTACCCTTTTGGATTTAGCTCCTGAACTTGTATGCAGCGCTGTATCGCCCTGGTGGGTTTAGCGCTTAGATTTGATAATACTAAACTATCGCTGTTGCTCCCCTTACGTTCCTCTCGCCCTTGAATGTAATTATCTGAAGATGAACAATTAGGCTACTGAGGAGCTCCTGATGCTGCCCTTGGATCGAATTCTTCCACATCCTTCCCCCACAGGCGCTGCATAATCCTACGAGACCCTTGTAGGTTTATCGCTTTATTATAATCCTACGAGTTTAGCGCTTCCCCCTTGATTATAATAATAATCCACATCTTAATGGCTAATACGTACTAATTAAAGAATGATAACTTTTGGGTTAGGATGTGTAATGTTGATTTAACAATTTATAAATTAAACTTTGAATTGCTAGGCTCTGGGAAATGAGTCTTCTAGTCGGCTGCAAATTGTGTAGGCGGCTTCCTCTCAAAAACTTGTAATTTTGGGTTTCATTAAGTTTTTTAATTTGCCAATTTTATTAAACAAATTTGCTTTGCACAATAACTGAAGAATGGCTCTTCTGATTAGTATCAAACCTTAAATATTTGTATATCTCAGAATTAGATTTTTAGGCTGTATATGTAGATGCCAATTTGCAATCTTGTTGAAATTGGGTAAATTGAAATTATGAATTTCATAATCAAATTCCTCAACAGGTTGGCTTCAAACCTTTGCCCTCTAGAGAGAGTCCTGGATGCTGGTGAAAGGCTTTTGATCCAAAGAATCAAATTTGGTTGCGCCTCATCCTCCTTAGGCACCTCATGACCCCTATGGATTTGGTACTTCCTCATGAGAGTAATAATTTAGAGCTTCACTAATCACTTCAGACTTGGAGTACTGACGTATTTTGAGATATATGTCTGTTAATTAGAGAATGCCTCTTCTGATTGAGTATCTTAATGACTTTTCAAATTAAGTTTTAACTGTGTGTGCCAGTTTGCCATTTTTACTGAAGAAATTGGGCTATTCTCCATGCGATAGGATTTCAAACATGCGATTGCAACAATGCAAAACAAGCCATTAGGGGATGGTAAACCCTAGCTCGAGGCCATTCGCTCTTATGTGCTTCGTGGGTAGTTATGTAATGTTGCAGGAGTTACAACAGGTAAGTTGAGAGTAAAAAAATCAGGTGTGTAGCATATATCCCATTATGTGAGAGGCTCAGTGTCACTACCACATTACTCCCCATCCCATGCAGAGTACGGGATACCCTCCAGGGTTTATAGAAAGCAAAAGAGAATGATGTGATAGCCCAATAACGCATCAAATTAATATTAGCTTGCCTAGTGTCGTCATGAAATATTTATTAGTTAGCTGTTCCCCTATTAATTTAGTCTGCGTTGAACTTGGTAAGTTGGTAGTTTGACCTTATTTTCATGTGATGTTGCCTCACAAAGGTAGTTTGATTAAAAAATGCACTTTTTCTGACCTTTTTTTTCTCAATAAGTAGGTTACAAAGTTTCGTACTGAAGCCGTGGATTTAATTTGAATATCATTTTGCAGTAAAAATATTTCTCGATTGCAGGTATGTTTAATGAACCGTGAGGCCATTTTTTAATGCAATATCATCAGTGTCAACGTTGCACCAGATGGGAAGCTACAAGTTCTAGTAGTTGCTAAATCTTAAAACTCCTAGGCCCGTGGCCTGGTAGGCAAGGCTCTCCCTTCACACGCTGAGGGTCCGTGGTTCGATTCCCGGCAAGGATGGAAACATTGGGCGTTTCCTTACACCTGTTGTCCCTGTTCACCCATCAGTAAAATGGGTACCTGGGTGTTAGTCGACTGGTGTGGGTCGCATCCTGGGGGACAAGATTTAATAACCCCAATGGAAATATATAATCCTCGATGACGCACTGATTTTCTTGGATTATCCTGGGTGGCTAACCCTCCGGGGTTAAAAAGCCGAACAAAATCTTATCGAAGTTTGGCCACCCGTTATATAGTACAACAATTTGTGAACACAATTGTTCGATGATTCTAGTGTTTTGTTATTCAAATATTTATTTTCACGTGACAATGTACAGAGATGGGGTGACAATTGGTTGTGAATGCAGAAATCCCATGATTATGCAGAGCATTGGTTCTAGTGTGTTATTATTCACATAGTTCTAATGTTTTCTTATTTACATGGTTCTGGTGTTTTGTTATTTACATGGTTCTAGTGTTTTGTTATTCGCATGGTTCTAGTATTTTGTTATTCGCATGGTTCTAGTGTTTTGTTATTCGCATGGTTCTAGTGTTTTGTTATGCGCATGGTTCTAGTGTTATTCCTGTATAACCCCTGTGGTTTAGCGCTTCTATTTGATTATAATAATAATAATAATCTAGTGTTATTCACATGGTTCTAGTGTTTTGTTATTCACATGGTTCTAGTGTTTTGTTATGCGCATGGTTCTAGTGTTTTGTTATGCGCATGGTTCTAGTGTTTTGTTATTCGTCGTGTTTGGTAGTGTGGGGACGCACACGTGAGAAGCAGTGCCAGAAACTTGCACATATTGCATACATTTGACGGATAAACTGACATGTATCCTGATATAAACTACTGGATTATGGTGGCAGGACCAGACCCTAAGGTAGAGCCTCAGGAGACGAGTCCTGGACGCCATACCAGGGTGAGTACACTGTGTGTTAGTAGCCAGCAGAGGCGCAAAATTGTAAAGCAAGCTTTTCTAATTCCTGTAGGGACTGTGACTTCTACAGGTTTGGCGCCCCACTCTCTTAGTAATGTAATGTGGTCCTAGGACCACTCTTCTTCCTCATTTACATCAATGACCTACCGAGTGCATCACAACTACTCAAACCCATATTATTTGCAGATGACACTACATGTGTCTTCTCTCACCCAAACTCAGTCATACTAGCCAACACTATTAATGCTGAATTACAGAAAATATCTACCTGGATGACGACTAACAAGCTTACTCTCAATACTGACAAAACCTATTTCATTCAGTTTGGAAACAGAACTACAAATGTTCCACTTAACATAACGCTCAATGGATCGCCCATCACAAGACTCACAGAGGGAAAATTCCTAGGAATCCACCTTGACAGTAGCCTCAAATTCCAGACACATATACAACAAATTTCCAAGAAAATCTCAAAAACAGTAGGTATATTATCAAAGATACGCTACTATGTTCAAAGGTATGTGCCTCAATCAGCTCTCCTTGCACTATATCATTCACTCATCTACCCTTATCTCACCTATGGAATCTGTGCATGGGGATCAACAACATTAAATCACCTCGACCACTCGTTGAGAGGACCAGGGTTCTGCTCTTAGGCAGGAAATTTGAAAAAAATCTTTAACACGTTCACTAAGAAATAAACAAGTACACCTGGGCGTTGAACTATTGTGGGTAGTATCCATAGCCAGGTATAGATACCCTCCCTTGAATCAGACCTGATTGCCTCCCATTTTCCAGGCATTATATTACCCCTGTGGGCTTGGCACTTTCTGATAATAAAATAATATAGGTAGGGCTGGACTATGAAGTGAGCTTTATAATAATAATAATAATTTGAAGTGAGCTAAAGTAGAATAACATCTAGTCTGTAAAATATGTAAAACTTTTCATTTATAGAACTCTAATCGGGATCTAAATCAGTTAGAAGTGACATCAAGTAATCCCTACCGGCTGGCCCACCATATCTAAAGATTACGCTGTGGCAAAAATGTTAATGATAGGCGTCTAGGTGTCCTATATAAGTGGTTCGAGACACCCAGGGGTAAAGCGAAGAGTTCTTGAAGCTGCTCTAGCCTTGGATCAAACTTCATTCCTCACCTTCTGAAAAAGCCCTAAGGGTTTATTGCTCCCGCTCTAATAATAATGATAATCACATTTAAGGTGCTATTTTTATACATTTTGGGGTAGAAAATTAAACACATTGATCTGTACTATATTTTTATGTGCATAACAAAAATATATGTAATATACTATACGTATATATATATATATATATAGTTCATTTTCCTTGTGTGCTACAGGTGAGCAAGTATAGATGCAAGTTGTCACAATTCCTTTTTTTTTTCTTTTATACTACAGGTATGATTGAATGTATTATTATATAATGAGTTATTCGCTATTACTGAATATACATTGTTCAAAGAAAAATCTAAACACGAGAGGGACGCACCAAATCACATATATTAAAAAATGTATTTGTTGAGATGGTCCGACCTCTCGCCATTGTCTACGTCTTGAACCTGTGAGCAGTCGAGAACCTCATGACGCATGAGGCTACACAAGGTTTTGTTAGTTCCCTCAAGGTTTGTGTTATGCGATATTGTTCATATATTACTCTTAATTCTCGACCAGATGAACAACAAATTTAAAAAGGCGAGTCATGCCATACTATTACTATGTACATAGTGCGGCATAAGTTTTTAATTTTTCTGTTCATCCTCCAACGTTGTGGAACAGGAAAAATAGGAGGTTAATACAGCATTGAATGGAATTTCTACTAAACCACTAGCTGGTCAACTCACTACTGCACCCACAGTATTAAAATGGTTGTTGCCAAGTAAGTGCAGTCAAATGTAAAATTAATTCTCGGTAAAGTGATAATGCCATATGTGTAAAAAAAAATTCGTCAAGGACGCCTAAGGTATTTTTAAAATACTACGTAGTTATTAATTGCCTTAAGATTTAAACTTATTATATGCCAGATAGACATATGCTTTTCACGCAGAGCTTCTCTTTTTTGTTTTTAAGGGAGAGACTGGGTCGATGCCCTTGAATGGCTCTTGATCAAAAGAAATGGAGTTCCGCTACCCTTCCCTGTTACCTAGGCGCTGTATGATCCCTACCAGCTTGGTTTAGTGCTTCGCTGTTAATAATAATAATAATAATAGGAATAATTGCGATCGTAGCTTATAAAGCAACGAGCACACATCCAAAGTAGCCGAGTATAAATTCGTCATTACCCATTACATTGACTTAAAAAATTAATTAAACGTGAAATTAATATATTTAATTGATGCTCTATATCATAAATTATATAGGATGGGTAGAAATAAGCTAAATTGTATTACAATTTTTTTCAATAAGGTTTGGTGAGATTGCTAAGTTATCGAATTTTTTATATATAATTAAAATTTAGTTTAACGTGTTAATTCATATCTCTCTCTCATATATATATATATATATATATATATATATATATATATATATATATATATATATATATATATATATATATATATATATATAATATATGTCATGCCGAATAGGTAAAACTTGCGATTTTGGCTTAAATAGCAACGTTCTTCTTTCCGAATAAGGAAAGCGAAAATTTGTGTACCTGGAGAGGGTTTCGGGGTCAACGCCCCCGCGGCTCGGTCTGAGACCAGGCCTCATGGTGGATCAGGGTCTGATCAACCAGGCTGTTACTGCTGGCCGCACGCAAACTGACGTACGAACCACAGCCCGGTTGGTCAGGTACTGACTTTAGGTGCCTGTCCAGTGCCTTCTTGAAGACAGCCAGGGGTCTATTGGTAATCCCCCTTATGTATGCTGGGAGGCAGTTGAACAGTCTTGGGCCCCGGACACTTACTGTGTTGTGTCTCAATGTTCTCGTGGCGCTCCTGCTTTTCATTGGGGGAATGTTGCATCTCCTGCCGAGTCTTTTGCAATAATTTCGCAAAAATCATTCTGAACCTAACGAAAAAAAATTATTTCATTGTGTTTGTTTATTATTAAATTATTGTAAACTTATGTAAAATATATTTAGTTGGATTAGGCTAAATTGAATTGCGCCTGTTATAATAAGATTAAGTTTTCTAAGGTTCTTTTGGTACAAAATTATTAATTTTTACATTAACATAAATGAAAAATATATATCTTTAAACGTATAAGAGAAAATTTAGAAAGGACTTAATTTTAAACGAGTTCTTGCTAACTGACCAATTTTGCCTATTCGGCACGACATATATATATATATATATATATATATATATATATATATATATATATATATATATATATATATATATATAATTTGTGTGTGTGTGTGTTTCTCTTCTCTCTCTATTTCTTTGAAAATGTTTTTTTTTTTAATGACAGTTCAGATTCCCTGTCGGCTTCCTGAAAACCATGACATAATAAGAGAAGTCTTTGGGTATCCTATGGAGATTTGAAGGTTTCACATCGTTAATGGCATTAGTAATAATACGTTATCTGGGTGTTATGTTTATAGATAATACAGTATAAAAATTAGATCATAAAGCTAGGCAAAATGCTTTTGCTTACATGAAAAAGCTTTTGTTTTTAGAACAGTTTAATTTTGAGAATTAGAGATGCAAGTCATATACAGATTACTAGCGATGTTTTTAAGATAAGATTTTGTTCGAATTTTTAACCCCGGGGGGTTAGTCACCCAGGATAACCCAGGCAGGGCAGTGCGTCATTGAGGGGCTGTCTGTCTTATTTCCATTGTGGTCCTCACAATCTTGTCCCCCAGGATACGACCCACGCCAGTCGACTAACACTCAAGTACCTACTTGCTAGGTGAACAACACAACAGGTGTAAGGAAACGCGCCTAATGCTTCCACCCCTGCCTGGAATCGAACCTGGATCCTCGGCGTGTGAAGCGAGAGCTTTGCCAGCCAGGCCAAACTATGTTAATCTACCAAAGATGAATATAACTTTACCATAGCTTAGACACGAAATGCGGTTCATTCTGAGTTAAGATACTCTTTGTTTTGTGTGGGATGTCTTCGTTTTCACTCGCTCTTAACTTCTCTTCAGTTGCTCCCTTTATATGTACATCTAGCATCTAAATTTGCTCTTCCCCCTTGGGAGGTTCCGACAGTTCGTATCTGTTTTTTCGCACTGCCTTGCACCAAAACTCAAATACCTACAATGGCTTCTCCCTTCTTTTTTCTTAACCACTTCCGGTCTCATTCTCGGGCCGTAGCAGTTTACACTGATGGTTTTAAATCCTCTGACGGTGTCGGGTTTGCAGCAGTCTTCCCGGATAGTGTTTGTTAGAGGTCATTTATTCGACTCATCTGGCATTTTCATAGCTGAACTGTATGCAGTTCTCATAGAGATTATCCGTATTGCGTCCAGGTCTACTTCATCGTCTGTAGTAGTTTCGGACTCTTTTTAGTGCTTTACAAGCTATCAAAAAATTTAATTTGCCTCATCCCCTAGTTTTTCGTATACAACTTTGGTTACGCCACATTTCTAGCAAAAACAAAAATCGTTTTTTGCCCTTCAGAGTGCCTAATCAGCTTGTTTGTGCTTTTGGGTTACAATATGCAAATAAAATTGAATGCCAGGAATATACTATAGGGATTTTACAGTAAGACAGGCTATGCATTTTCCATTAGCATGTGTAAGTGTTTAAATGAGTTTACTACTGTTCATATGTATAGCTGTCATTGTACAAAAACAATCGGTTAATATGATTATTTAGAATCAAATCCATGAAATGTTAAAGTATTCCATAATAAATGTACCGGATAAATGGCGAAAGTTTAGGCTTCAATGATAACGGCTGGATATTCTGAAATAGGATGGGACACTTTAAAACTGAAAACTTACAAGGAAATATGGCTTTAAATTTACAGAGGAACTATATAAAGTTTATTATACCACAAGGCACCAATACCTACAATTCAAAACCAGATTGTAAAATTATGCTTCTGGACGGAGTCATTTCATATTTTATACTCGAGTATTGATTTACATAAGTAATCAAGACATTTTTATGATTTTGCTGATTATGAATGAACATTCTCCAGTATAGTGCACAACATCAACTCTTATGAACTACTATATGATATATTTACTTCATTACAGTGAATTTAAGCAGCAGATGTAAACGTTACATGCTCAGATAGGTTTTGGTGAACTTAATATATTTGGCTATAATCGTTCTTGACAAATTGAATCTGGTTGACTCGATTAAGACAGATTTCGACAATGCCAGTTTTCAAAACGAAGTAATGTCAGTAAAACGGTTTTATGAGACTTTAACAATATAAACAAGACATGGGTGTAGACATTAACGTTCCAAGACAACTTCGGCCGTGGTTGATGAATTCCTAACCCATTCAATATTTGCTTATCAAGGTACTGACTAGAATGTAGCCTAGCTGACCAGGCTAGTCTAGGCTTCGTCGTCGACTCACAGCTTACCCCTGAGATTATTTAGAGTCGAGGAAGAAAAATCACTAAATAAACTGCATATATGAATGATGGTGGATATGTCCAAGTCATTTCGGCAGTTTTCTGGCATATTAAAATTAATAATCATGTTAATCGGAAGTTGCTTCCATTACATATATAACAATCTTTCCGTCAACTTGCAAAATTATAGACTGGATTATTACTGCATCACAACCAACTTAGCTCATAGGACAGTGGAACCCTGACGTTATTATTTTGGCCTTGAGGTCACGTGCTTGTTCTTCATTCTTAGTTCTTGTGATCCGATTTTATATAAAGCAACATCTGTACAGTTTTAGTTTCCTGAAGATGTCCTTCACTGTGAAGACAAGTATTATCTTTTTTTTTGTGTTTTGTTAAAGTTGGTTCGTTTGTACCAATAACTGAGTTTAGCTCATCCCATGAATATAGTTCTTTAGTGTCGTTTCTTTGCAATAATTTAAGAATGCCTCTTTGAATCAGCCTCAAACTTCCAAGTCTTATATATCTTCTTAAAATGAAGCCCGGTATTGCCATTATTTTTTTAAAATATTGGTATCTTTATTGACTCATACGGGTCTAGATTTTTTGTGATTATAATTATTTTAGAATGATAACGAATAGACATTACTGCACTAAATACGCTACACCTTTTCTCTGGCTACACCTTATACTCCGTGTAGTCTGGAATTAAGAGTAGGGTACAACTCTTTAGCTTGCTCTTCACTACCTGTCTTCATACCCATTTGTCCCTTGATGCTTCGGCCATCAGGGTGCACATTATTTTTATTTATGCCATTATTTTTTTCATTTTTGTATATCCGATAAGTGCCTTAGGATAATTATTTTTAATATGGCATGTGGATAGCCCAACTTAATGTGTAGATATAAACTACAAATTACCTATACTATATGTTAAATGTGATTTTAGGCATTTTTATTTGCTTTCTTTACTATGAGGGGCGTTGGATATAGACAGTATGTAGAATAGGCTTTTATTGAGACTTTCACCCATGGATGAGCTTTATCAAGTTTCAGTTAAAGCTTTTTACTCATACCTGTTAGCATCCATGGGGGTTGTGTTAATATGTCGTATCCGACCTTGCAGATTCTCCTTTTGAGTAACATTATATATTTAATAGATTTGTGTATTTTTAAGCAATAGTATTGAAAAATGTATTCATATTTTTTAATTGTTAGCCGAGCGACTTGCAATGTGAACAGACTGACGTAGTAGCCAGGCTTAGGCTTGGTTACAAGTGCTTCCTGCAGTTTGGTAAATGCACAGATGATGATTAATGCAGTGTGGTAAGCCTTATGGTCACTTTCTTGAACACTTAATTAAGTGCTTCATTGTCCACTTATTGAGGAATATAGAGATAGTATAATAACCTATGTAATCTGTCAAGATATCTTATGAAAAAAAGATAATAGATATATCAAGCAATTATCATAAATTTGCTTACAACATATAAGACAGACAATATGTAGAAATTATATACATATGTATTGCTCTTAAACCCTCTGGAGCCTAATTTCTCAGCCTTTTGTGTATCCATATGCTCTTACGCTCCGTCCAAAGGATGGATATAGGGCGCACAATAAACTAGCCACTGGCAAAATCTGAATCTTAGTGTTTAGTCAATATCTTGCAAATGGTCTTGCAAAAAAAAATTGAAATTTTGTTGTGCTTTTGCTGATACACCTTTTACGTGTTGTGAATATTTGTTGGTACTGCAGATTCTATGAAATGAACCTGTTTATTTAATCTTTTACGGATAAGCTGAAAATTTAAGCACAGTATCCTACTACCATAAGGGCACGACATGAAATTTTCTAAACAATTTGAAAACTTTGCAAATTATAAAAATACAGCTTAACTCCTTTTCTTGCGTAAGCTTAATTTTTTTTTGGAGGTAAGGTTATTGGGGGCTGTAAATACCTTCTTCGGTCACACAGTGACCTCCAATACATCTAGTTTATATATATATGTATGTGTGTGATAACGAGCTGTATAGATATTCAAAATCCTACATCGAAACCTCCCATATCAAAGTCACCAACGTCGTACCCTCCGCCACCCATGTCGAAGCCGCCGCCCATGTCATAGCCACCGCCCATATCGTAGCCGCCTATGTCGATGCCACCCATGTCAAACCCGCCACCCATGTCATCCATCCCGCCCATGTTATACTCTGCTCCTACATCATACTCGCCTCCCACATCACCCATCCCACCCATCTCAAACGGTTGACCCACGTCCTCCATAGCGGCCATGTCACTTCCTCCTGTCTCATCAATCAGTCCGGGATCCACGCCGTCCGGGATCATCTCGGCATCGGGTTCGGTTCCTCCGGGGTCAACAGCGGCTACGGCGGTGTCTCCCTGGTCTGCTGCTGTTACTGCTGGTGGGTCCGTGGTGTCGGGCGCAGCCGTGCTGGTTGTATCGGTGTTAGCTGGAGTTTCGTTAGCGGTCGTACTCTCGTTGTTGATCGTGGTTTCGTTGGTAGTGTTGTAATTGTTGGTGATGTTGGTCTGCTGTTGGATGAAGAACAAACTGTATAGGACTGTTAAATTATTTAAAATAATTCGTATTGCATTAGTAGATGGTGGGGGTGTATGGAACACCAACATATAAAAGTGTTGGATAGATTGCATACAGGAAAAGACCCATAATAATTAAGGGGAAAAAACTGGGGAGATTATGTTTCCCATTTGGTGCACATTATAGATTATGTCGAGTACAGGTGGTATGCAATACAGACACAGTGTAAGTAAAAGACACAAGCAGAGTGGAAACCTTTAATTGCAGATAATATTTCACTTGGACACCAAGATTTATCAAATCTTTAGACACTACTTGGAAAGGCATGAAACATATAAGGCAAGAGAACATTGAAGTCTGGCCACCCAGTTGGCTGAACAGGTGAGTCTAAAGTTGCCCATATATGTATGATTGTTACTAGTGCTAATTAGCGCTGATTCTAAGCCTCGCCACTGATCTGTTTTCTTCTGGTGTGCTACAACAAGGTTTATTTTTGGAAGATAGTCAGGGACTTTGATATACACACTGACGAGCATAACTGCCACTCGTTGACACTAACAGCACTTTGAATGTGTGTGTCAATCATCGTAATACATCTTCATCTCATGAAACGCGCCGAAGCCAAACTTGTCATTTCAAAAGAAAGTTCTAGGAATTATCCGTAATTCACCATACAAACATTATCAACCAGTATATGAGTAGCTTTCGACTCGTTGAAATTCGAGCCCACCTTCTCGGTCAACTGAGTAAATTTATTAAGGTTTACCTCGCCCTCTCTGCTCTCCTGCACTGCTGCCCTATATATTTCATACCTTTCCAAGTACTGTCTGTAAGAGTTGATGAAGATCAGTGTCCAAACAAAACTTCATTTGCTAATAAGAGTTTCCATACTGCTTAATTGTCTTTTACTCCTACAATTTGTTTTAACCATCTCCAGACCATCTATAACTAATTTCCCATCCATGCTGGAGCATCCTTGATGATGGTGAGGGGCTATTGATTTAATAAATTGGAGCTACTCTCCCTAGAGTCAAATCGTATTACCTCCATGTCCTCCCTGGTGTTATGTGATCTCTACATTATCATGTGTTGTTTGACATAAACAAGAAGATATTTACAATTTGAGGGCATCATCATTCCTCTTAGAAGACTTACTTGGGTGGTGGAGTTTCCAGTACCGAAGCCGGGGTATGCGTACCCAATACGGATCGGGACGCCCAGGCCTAGCCCGACCCCCCAGCCACCGGACATGGCTGCGCCCATCAGCATCCCAGCGCCGAAATCTCCATTGTCGCGGCGGTCCAGGATGATGGGTCCTCCACCGCCATACACTGCACCTCCACCTGGTCCTCCACCGTAACCTGGTCCTCCACCGTAACCAGGTCCACCGTAACCAGGTCCTCCACCGTAACCAGGTCCTCCACCGTAACCTCCTCTTCCACCATATCCTCCTCTTCCACCGTATCCTCCTCCTCCTACGTACCCTCCTGTTGGATACCCTCTACCTCCTCCACCTCCAGGATCTGAAACGAGACAATTTATTAATCAATAAAAGCCCTAGACAGTATATCAACACAATAGTACTGGTAAATGATATGACTTAGCGCTAACCTCCAGAAAATGAGGGTAAAGTAACGTAAATAATGCAACTTTTATTTTCAAAGAAAAAAATAAATTAAAGATCTTAATAGACTCAATAGGTAGCAGTCAACGTTCCCCGACCTTCGAAATCTAAATCCTTCAAGGAAGGGGGGTGATATATCTTGATGCTGGTGAAGGGCTCTTGATTTAAGAATATGGAGCTACCCTTCCTTACTTTGGATCAAACACGATTTCTTCTCATTCCATAGGCGCTGTTTGACTCATACTGGTTTAATGCTTCCCCGTGAATATAATAATGAAATCGTAGTTTTTGTTATATTCTTTCTGATACTTATTTCTTTATACCCTTTACAATAGGTGATGTTATAAAGAAAGTACTAGTTTGCAGTAGTACCGAGAAAGACGGTAATTAATATCTTTGTAGTGTAAATTACAGGAAATATTTTGCCTTCATTCTCAGAAAATTGTTTGATCTGTGTTCATATTCTCTTATAAATTATTTCTCCACTTTGAAGGCTGAATATTACAAGAACAGTCCCTAATGGCAATTTTTTTTAGGTCATTGACATTCATTAGCCACAGTAGGATTATCCTCAATGCCACGAGTGAACTATCATTACATAGTGGTGTATCCTAAGATACGATTGGAGGGAGAATTGTGATGCAACTACTTACTATATGGAGGGGCAGTAGGTGCTGAGTTGTAAGGTGGTGGAGGCTCCAGCTTCAGTTCCTCACTTGGAGGCAGTTTAGGCAGCTCAGGTGGCGGGGGCAGCTGCACACGCCAAGAAAGCCAACACATTATATCATTTAATGAGTTAAGATTATTTTTAATTTGCTGTGGGGAGGGGGATGTTATATTAACATTAATATCTGACAAACAGCATACGTAAAAATGTATATGGTACAGCATTAGTGTGATCAATAATGTTTAAATGTTTAGATTGATTTACAATTAAAGAATAAAAATATGAAAATGTAAAACTATTTTGAAAAATTCTGTATATATACAGACTGGAGAAATAACATTCGTATCATTTACAGTACAAACCCTATATCCCGGAGGGCTCTTGATCCGAGGAATTGAAGCTACCTAACCCTTCCTCAAGGTTAACTTGAATGCCTTTCATTCCCCAGGCGCTGTATAACCCTTACGCGCTTAGCGCTTACCCATGAATATAAA
This sequence comes from Cherax destructor, assembly GCA_009830355.1. Taxonomy (NCBI): domain Eukaryota; kingdom Metazoa; phylum Arthropoda; class Malacostraca; order Decapoda; family Parastacidae; genus Cherax; species Cherax destructor. Next base: position 350,585 of record WNWK01000872.1, on the reverse strand, counting down.
ATTAATGAACGTTGAGGAGCACACATACTCACTGTGTTGCTGATGGCTGTCATCCACTGGCTGAGTGAGGCACAAAGAAAAAATACGTCAATAATGCTACGTTCTAGCTTCCCAGGCATCACATTAATACGTCAAACAAAAAATCATGACAATTAACGTGGCTCGATCTTCCTTCTAATGGCGGCGCGCTCTTCAGTGATAATGAAGTTAAATATGGTATCAACACCGTAAATAGATATAATAATAATAATAATAATAATAATAATAAAAAGGTTATGTACACTGATATGTCTCTCTACAGTCTATATATACACACACTTTGATCTCCCAGCCCCTACTCTCACTGTACAAGTTGCCACTTGGTTTCTCTCCGCCTCTCCTCTGATCCTACAAGTTGTTACTTTCAGCTTTCAGTGTTGCACACTTACTTAAGGTCGTCAGCGTTCTGACAGATGAACCAGTGCATTCTGTCCTTCGTCTTGTTGCCGAACACCACCATATTGTTGGGGTCAGTGCCTTTGGGCAGCTCAGGGCGACCTGGCACGTAACAGGCGAAGGGACCAGCTGCCATCATCTCCGGCGCCTCCTGTAACAACCAGTGACCATCAGTATGTGACAATAAGCGTGGTGTTAAGGGCAGGGGAGGACAGTATGTAACAGGGGATGGGTTTAAGGGGAGGGAAGGTCAGTATGTAACAACGGGAGTGTTGTAATGAGGAAGAATGGGGAGGGTCATTTCTCCATACCTCACTAAGGAATTTGGGCTTGGGGCTCTACCCCCCACCTGTGTTGAGTTGAGCGTTTTATTCATGTTCATAGTTTTTATTTACTTAATTTTATCATTGTTTTAATGTGTATATATTTGTTATCTTTGTTTTGAATGTGTGTAATGTATATTATTTTATTGATACGAGCGCTGAGTGACCTTCGTGACCGAAGTGCTCTATATCACAGCTGCTACTTCATACCTAGAAGAAGGTATCAGAACCATCATCAACTCAAATATAAATGTCATATATACTTGCTACTGTTCACTCCATCTTGGAAACTTTACACAGTAATGCAGACGCTGACCATAACACTTCCTAGAAAACTAACACAACACAGACATCACAACTGATAGTCCTCGTGTTCGTCTGAACCTCTGTAGAAAAATGCAAATAAAATGGCCAAATGGAATAACTTATGAAATGACTAAAAAAATTAATTTAATGAATTCAAACAAAAACTTTAAAAAAATAAAGTGAGCCCCATGTATACACACAAAACTATTTTATGTAACTTTAAAATGTCATTAATTTTTTACTTCCAAGTTATAAATTACACAAAGTTCCTTATTTTTTTTTTAAATTTAATTATATCTCCAACCATTATTACATCTTAACTGCAGCAATGTTTGACTTGTGGGTTTAGCGGTTAATTTTGATTATAATACATCATAACTTAATTGTTTAGTTTTTAATCCTCTTAGTGTTAAAGTTCAATTCTACATTAAATTTTAATTGTTTTTAATCAGTGCTCAATTTCAATAACAGTTTGTATCACAGTATTATGCAATTTTATATATTAAATGCGTGCTCTATATACACATGTCTAATATATATAGTATTTGTATATTGTTAGTGTTAGTCCTAGTTTAAGACTGGCCGAATAAAAACTAACCTTAATTATATTTATAAGTTTTTACCTTAGATTTAGATTCTTTATTTTCAATCACTATTTACAATAATCTAAGTCTACAATATGCACAACATTTTGGTCGGAACTTAGTCTAGTTAAAGAACTACAAAGTTTGATTTATTTTATAAGAGCCTCTAGATGGCATTAGGTTACACCACCCTTCATTAGATGAAAACAATTGTTAGTGTATACTGGTAAATGGGTGAGTGTATGTTATGCATTGTAGAGCAGCTGGTGTAACTCTTATGTAGCTTCTTTGGAAACACAGCTCTCATTATTATAAGTATCTGGGCAAGAGTGGTGACAGGTGATGGATATCAGGCAAGAATGGTGACTGGTGATCGATATCATTTAGGGAGGTGACAGGTGATAAATATCACACAGGGTGGTGATAGATGATAAATATCAGATAGGGTGGTGACAGATGATAAATATCAGATAGGGTGGTGATAGGTGATAAATATCAGACAGGGTGGTGACAGGTGATAAATATCAGACAGGGTGGTGATAGGTGATAAATATCAGACAGGGTGGTGACAGATGATAAATATCAGATAGGGTGGTGATAGGTGATAAATATCAGACAGGGTGGTGACAGGTGATAAATATCAGACAGGGTGGTGACAGGTGATAAATATCAGATAGTGTGGTGACAGGTGATAAATATCAGATAGGGTGGTGACAGGTGATAAATATCAGATAGGGTGGTGACAGGTGATAAATATCAGACAGGGTGGTGACAGGTGATAAATATCAGACAGGGTGGTGACAGGTGATAAATATCAGATAGGGTGGTGACAGGTGATAAATATCAGATAGGGTGGTGACACGTGATAAATATCAGATAGGGTGGTGACAGGTGATAAATATCAGACAGGGTGGTGACAGGTGATAAATATCAGACAGGGTGGTGACAGGTGATAAATATCAGACAGGGTGGTGACAGATGATAAATATCAGGCAGGGTGGTGACAGATGATAAATATCAGGCAGGGTGGTGACAGGTGATAAATATCAGACAGGGTGGTGACAGGTGATAAATATCAGGCAGGGTGGTGACATATGATAAATATCAGACAGGGTGGTGACAGGTGATAAATATCAGGCAGGGTGGTGACAGATGATAAATATCAGACAGGGTGGTGACAGGTGATAAATATCAGACAGGGTGGTGACAGGTGATAAATATCAGACAGGGTGGTGACAGGTGATAAATATCAGACAGGTTGGTGACAGGTGATAAATATCAGACAGGGTGGTGACAGATGATAAATATCAGGCAGGGTGGTGACAGGTGATAAATATCAGACAGGGTGGTGACAGGTGATAAATATCAGACAGGGTGGTGACATATGATAAATATCAGACAGGGTGGTGACAGGTGATAAATATCAGGCAGGGTGGTGACAGATGATAAATATCAGACAGGGGGGTGACAGGTGATAAATATCAGGCAGGGTGGTGACAGGTGATAAATATCAGACAGGGTGGTGACAGGTGATAAATATCAGACAGGGTGGTGACAGATGATAAATATCAGGCAGGGTGGTGACAGGTGATAAATATCAGACAGGGTGGTGACATATGATAAATATCAGACAGGGTGGTGACATATGATAAATATCAGACAGGGTGGTGACATATGATAAATATCAGGCAGGGTGGTGACAGATGATAAATATCAGGCAGGGTGGTGACAAATGATAAATATCAGACAGGGTGGTGACAGATGATAAATATCAGGCAGGGTGGTGACAGGTATTAAATATTGGAGAGGTGAGAGGCATAAATATATTTGGGGATAGTCATGGGTGATATATACTAATTTTTATTGACAATAACTGACAAATATTTGACAGGGTAGGGTTGGTATTTTGTCAGGAAAAATGTGAAAATGTTCTTTATTCACTATCCATAACCTTTATTTTTATTCATAGTTCATAACTAATATGTAAACAGTTAGGGAGGCCTGAGCTTATAAACCCTAGCTAGGTTGAAATAAAGGGAAGGTTACATGAATATAGGTCCTATGATTAGGTAAGCACAGCTAGGTGAGGAACCCCCATTAGAAATGTCACAATGTTTTTCTTTATTGGGTTATCGTAGGTTAAATGTACATAGTATACTTTTTACGTGCCCTCAAGACCACAGAAAAAAAAATTATGCTCTGTACATTAGACTTAAAAATTTACAAGAGTACAACTAGGCAAGTGCAAGTAAATGATTACAACTAGGTTAGTAAGTATAACTAAGTACCTTAATGACGATAGCACCTAGGAGGTCAGTCTCGTCATGAGTCTTGTACCACTCGAGGGTTGAGTCTTCGTGTAGCACCAGCCATTCCTCGCGCCAGTTCGACCCCAAGAAGCGTTCTGTAAGGTGACACAGTACACGTAATGAGCTCTAGCATCACAGATGTGTTACGGAGGGATTTTGGAACGTGATTCACCCTCAGGGACTTCGTCTGGAGCAGCTTTCTGCAAAGCTTCGCTCTGTATAGAGTTTTATGTGGTTTAAAAAGACACGTGAGTATACATTAGGACATATTTATCAGAAAATGTTTCGGTCCTGGGACCTTGATCACGTCTAACACACAATTCAGTATTAATTATCAAGGCTTAAACCATTTTTATGTAGAGCTCTACACAGAGCGAAATATTATCCCAATAAAAGTTTGCTCTGAAACGTATTTTCTACAGTATTGTTGAGAATATACCACTAGGCTCGTGCTGTCTCTGATGATTCTTTGTTTGCTCTCTCACATTAACCTCAGTTTATTCTTATTTGGCGTAATTCTTTTACCAAATGTATTTATGCTTATAATTTTTAACGAACAGTTCACATTTCCTCAAAAGATAATGAAATAATAGCATTAATATAAAAAATTGATAAAACTTGTTTTTGCAGTATATTTCAAAGTTTCAGAATACTAGTACAACTTTTGTGATATGTTTGTTGTTGTTGCAACTCTCTTCTAACCTACCACCGTTATTGAGCTGTTTATTTGTGCGTTCGAGGAATTAGTTTTTTTTTATGCGGTTTCATCGTTTATGAGGTGGTGCAAGGACAGCAGAGGGAGCCTTTGTTGGAAATAAATGGTATAAAATACCGACACAATGGAAAAATAAACACATAGGCAGTATGTATAATGTGATATTGACAACGTTTCGCCCACGCAGTGGGCGAAACGTTAGCCTCTGTTAATGAGCGAAACGTGGCCTTTGTTAGTGAGCCTTTATTAGCGAACCTTAGCGAGTCTGTTAGCAAGCCTTTGTTATGCAACTGTTCGTTCGCTGGTGAGCCTTTCAAGGGGAGAGGAAAGCGGGGAAGCTTGAAATGAGGGAGGGGGGAAAGGAGGGATAGATGGGAAAAAGGGAGAGAGGGGAAATATAAACAAGGAAGCAAGAGAAGGAAGGGAAAGAGAGAAGGGGAGGTGAAAGAAGGAAGGGAAAGATAGATGAAGACAGGGAAAGGAGAAAGGAGCGAGGGTAATATATAATCCCTATATTGATATCTTAAACATTCCATTTACCCTGTACCACACAATATTGATGGATTGATCCAAGTCATCACCATCACTACCGTTTGGTTGACGCTGGAGCGCCATAACCATGGCCACGGTTGACCCCGTTGTCACCTCCACCACCTCCAGTGACGGTGGCTAATTAAGTGTTGTAGACGAGTTGGTTAAACAAACTATCAGGAGTTTTTATTTATTTAGCAAAATTAGGTATATCACCAGTGTGCTGCTACCATATTCTATATGATAGTTACACAGTAGGAGCATACGCTGTCTCCTCATGATGAATTTGATACCTGTGCAACATCTGGGTATCTTTCACTGGTGTCTAATTCATCATCTTGTCGGTATGATATACCATTGATATACACTATGTCTCCTCATATTCAGTCACGCAGAATAGGGCTCATACAAGGTGTTGAAATCCGTGCATGCCAGGTCCGCCTCAGACATGAAAGGACCTGCGCCAAGTTACACGAGGCTTTCTGTTCTGAGCAAAGACTCGAAATATTTTTTTTTTCAGTCATTCTTTCGAGTCATGACCCGGAGATGAACGTATGACATAATCTGCCAGGCAGCACCGAACATTTTCAACACTGTACCGTGGTTTGTCTGCAATCGTGTCATTACGATTTCATGAGTCATGATGAAATAGCTGTGATATTGAACTATACGGATACACAAGAAGTAATAAGACACAATGACCAAACCAAACCTGTTTAGAAAAGCCACTTACTGAGGGGAAAATATTGTTTTTAATATAGAATATCATGGTGACTAAGACACCTGAGCAACACTTAGATATCTTACTGACGAGATGTTACGCCAACTACTACAATAGGTTGTGTTTCCACATCATTACAAAGGCGTGATGGCCTAGATAGTACAGTAATCGATTAGGTGGCATGGCTAAGAGGCTCTACTCTTAACCAGGATGCTTGGGGGTAAGGAGTCACCTAAATATGCAAATTGTCTACAATAAAACAGCATCAGTCACACTCTAAAGTCGACGATAACAGTGAAAATAAGTATATCAACAGACACTAGGCTGACAGTCGGTTTTTAATAAGTTCCGCGAATATAATAAAAATAATATGTATTTCGGTCGCTGCCCTGTTGTACCCGTGTCTGGTGAAGAAGCCTCCCTGTGGAAGTGGAGGTGAGCAACTTGTGGGGGCTGAACTCTTAGTTTCATGTTAGAGGTGTGTACTGGCTGTGTATACAGCAGGAACTATGGATCCCACACTACTGTAAGTTATATTCCACTCTGTCTAGTATTCCATTGCCTTGTTATTTCTTCGAAATTCAGTCTCCCTCAGTATTCATGCTGTTCTCTCAACTGTATCTCTTGAATTAGTGTGCTAAAGTGTAACTCCATTCTTATGCAGTAAATGTCACTTGATTATAATACCACTTAAGTAAATAATTAACAGTAAACCAGAGCTGACATTTACTGTATAAGAATGCAGTTGCACTTTAGTAATAACCTTAAGTACACCAAAGGTCATTACCCTTAGTGATATGAGCAAATTCGCCGACGACACGAAGATAGGTAGGATAATTGATTCAAACATAGATGTCATAGAACTTCAGGAAGATTTAGACAAACTTAATTCGTGGTCAGAAAAGTGGCAGATGCAGTTCAATGTAGATAAATGCAAGGTTCTGAAGCTCGGGAGTGTCCATAACCCAAGCACTTATAAGTTAAATAACGTAGAACTTAGCCATACAGATTGCGAGAAGGACTTGGGGGTGATGGTAAGCAGCAACCTTAAACCAAGACAGCAATGCCTAAGCGTACGTAATAAGGCAAATAGATTACTGGGATTTATATCAAGAAGTGTTAGCAACAGAAGTCCAGAGGTTATATTACAGCTTTATACATCATTAGTAAGGCCTCACCTAGATTACGCAGCTCAGTTCTGGTCTCCATATTACAGAATGGACATAAATTCGTTAGAAAACATTCAGCGTAGAATGACTAAATTAATACATAGCATTAGAAATCTTCCTTACGAAGAAAGATTGAAGACCTAAAATTACATTCACTTGTAAGACGTAGAATGAGGGGAGACATGATCGAGGTATACAAGTGGAAAATGGGTATTAACAAAGGGGATATAAATAAGGTCTTGAGGATATCTCTCCAAGAGAACCCGCAATAATGGATTCAAGTTAGATAAGTTTAGATTTAGAAAGGATATAGGAAAGTATTGGTTTGGAAATAGGGTAGTTGATGAGTGGAACAGTCTGCCTAGTAGGGTTATTGAAGCTAGGACCTTGGGTAGTTTCAAATTTAGGTTGGATAAATTCATGAGTGAGAGGGGTTGGATTTGAGTGGGACTCGCGCATGAGTGGGTAGAATTGTCAAAGCTTATTTCTTGGGTAGCATTGAAAATTGGGTTGAGCAAATATTCTGTTAGTGGGACGGATTGTGAAGGACCTGCCTAGTATGGGCCAACAGGCCTGCTGCAGTGTTCCTCCTTTCTTATGTTCTTATGTTCTTATGTTCTTAATGTGCTAAAGGTACCTTGAGAATATATATCATTCACACAGGAAGGAAAAAAATCAGGTAACCACTTAAAGGTCCACCTTCATATAAGTTAATTTATAATACTTACTTTTGTATCTTGTTAAGAAGCCTTTCCGAACCGGCTTAGCCATGGCTGTGGAAATAGGAAGAAATCTTTGGTTAATATTCAGTGTCGTGGGATTGTTCTATGTAGTGACGATAATACTTATAGTGTAAGTTATAGCACCAATGATAGTGGCTATAGTAACTAGTAGGATAAACATTCTTTCCAAACGATATTATAATTTCTATGAGAGGCATTCACTGAGTGGGGACCCCAAGTTCCCCGTATAAGCTGATCTCCTAACCGAGATCAGAAACCTACAATTCCCCATGTATAGAATAATAATAATCTGTCCTAGATTGCCACCTACAATAATCGACTAACACACTGCCACTACTAGGTGAAGAGGAGCAGTAGTTGTATGGGGATTTGACCATATGGTCAAGTCCTGAGCTATTCCGGGAATTGGACGTGGGTCATTTGGGTTTTGAACCGATCGTCCTATCACAGAGCTACAGGAAAGGGTAGCAGAGGTTCGATTAGTTCTATATAACCAGTGTAGAAGTGGAGCATGCAGGAAGTCGACCCCAAGCTCTAGTGGTCACTAAACAAATAATGGAATCAATGTTGGAACATATCAGGCAAGGTCACCTAACACTGAGAAGGCCATAAAATCAGTCACTTGTACGCCTACAGTAACATTGTTCCCACTACAATCATTGTAAAAAGATAAGACAAAACTGAAATGTAACCAGTGTAAACAAATATATATTTGTAAAAGCAATAAACTGAACTTGCATGTAAATATAAATATAAATTTGAACGTCTTGTTAATGATTTAATGATTCAACGACCGATTTGTCACCGGTCACGAGAGTTGTCATTGCCTGTGGAGGCTAAGTATTCGCTAGCTGATACGTTAGTCTCAATTCTTGCTGGTGAAATTTGCGTAACTGTTCACACAGGTCACAGAAACGGTTGAGCACATGTTGGCCTAGTATTTACTAGGCCAATATGTACTCGACCATTCCAAGGTGGCTGCTACTGGATTTTTTTTTTTAGGAAATCACGTTATTGAATCAGAAAAACATTACCGAACTCAATTGGTTTCCGGCTATACACGTGAGTACGTGTTGAGCAGCGAGACAGCATGACCCCTGTATGTACAAATAATTCATAGATCATCCCTCGCTGCCTGGTCTCTCACCAAGCCTAAATTGTAAAAGAAACATAGAACAATAAGGTGTGTACTGAATGTAGGTTGACGTTTGGAAAATCTGTCATTTTATATGTTTGTGAGACAAAGAAAAGATCAATCATGCAAGTGCACAATGTTTAACAGTCTATTTTTTCACACTTGTGTGACAGGTGGGTAATACTTCCCTGAACAGCCTACTGTCTCGCTACAAGTGATAATCTTGTAGATTTGAACGTTGCCTAGTTATGTTCGGAAACCTCGTTACCAGACGCATTGCGGCCGTTTTATTAACTTCCTTATTTTTGGTTTAACATACGTTTTTAATAGTTTAAGTAAATCTAGCCTAATTTAAATTTCAGAAAATAACATTCATAGGTCCACGTGAAGCGTTAAGAAACTGACTTTGGGAACCTTGTAAGAAAATAAATGTAGCAAAATGGGGGCGAAATAGTTGGTGTGTTCTAGTTTCTAAGTGAGTGTCTCCAGTGTGAGAAGCAACCAGTCATCGGCATGACGTATAGGGTGGGTCTACAAATAGTACGTGAGTGGCTACACGCAGATGTATATGCCCACACACAGATAATGTGTGCCCACACGCAGATAATGTATACCCACACGCAGATAATGTGCCCACATGCAGATAATGTGTGCCCACACACAGGTTAATTTAGAGCAGTCACAATACCGCAGCTGCAACAATTTGCAACTTACCCACAAATTGGAAATGTAGTCCACTTGAAACTGGTTCTAGTCCAGCCGAAATTCAATACAAAAATACTTCCCATTAAGATACACCAGCACTTAAGTGTTTGAAGCCGACCCGAAGACGCATTCTTTAGTTACTGAAGGACAATCAATATCACTATTTATTTAATAAAAACGAAAGATTGGGACTTATGCACCCAATAATATATCGAATCTTGCTTTCTAGACAACATACCAGGGATGAAAATTTCAAACTGATCATTAGATGAATTCTCCAGTTATCGCATATTCCAACGATTCCAAGTTTATTTTTTAAATAATTTAGTATATTGACAAATTTTCCCAGACACAAACTAAACTTAATGAGTGCTATCATGTCCGCAAGAATCGTCATCTGTTAAATATTGAAGCTGTTCAGAAGGGGCAGACTAATTTTTGTAACGTGATTTATTTGGAATAAAAAAATCCACACTATTTTACAAGTAAAACTGGTAAATGTGCGACTACTAACTTCAGTTTCACTCACCACCGTCGTCGAAGATGGAGGCAACTTTTTATTTTTAAAGTTTGAAGCCACTTAGTAGTGGTGGCTTTTGAATTACAATACACAAATAACCCGCGTACAGGAGACAGAAATTTATGACGTTACTAGAGCACTAGAGGGCACTAGAGGACACTAGAGCACTGCAGGAAGATCTAAACAGACTGATGCAATGGTCGGAAAAGTGGCAAATGCAGTTTAATATAGACAAATGCGAAGTTCTTAGCTTTGGAAAGAAAAATAACCATGACACTTATAAACTAAATAATGTAGATCTTAATATCATTGTTTGCGAAAAAAATTAGGAGTTCTGGTTAGCAGTAATCTAAAACCAAGACAGCAGTGCATAAGTGTTCGTAACAGAGCGAATAGAATTCTTGGCTTCATATCAAAAAGTATAAATAACAGGAGTCCTCAGGTTATTCTACAACTCTATATGTCGTTGATTAAGCCTCATTTAGAATATGCTGCACAGTTCTGGTCACCGTATTACAGAATGGATATAAATGCGATGGAAAACGTACAAAGGAAGATGTCAAAGTTGATCCCATGTATCAGAAATCTTCCATACGAGGATAGGCTGAGTAGAATTAGGGATGATATGATTGTGTATAAATGGAAAACAAGAATAAATAAAGGGGATGTAAATAACGTGCTAAAAGTATCTAACCAAGATAGGACTCGCAGTAATGGGTTCAAGTTGGAAAAAAATAAATTTAGAAATATAAACGAAAAGTTAGAAGGAAAAAATCAGACAACCACTTACTGGTCCTCCTTCGGGGATAGCTACTTAACGCAGGTCAGGTAGGATACCAAACAGCAAGGGCGGTAACCCCTAGAATCGACTACTAGTAAATAATGATAGGTTGAAGGTTGTGGTGTGTCTCATAACACTAGTGTGGGTGTACGGCGCCAGTCAGGACACCTGAGACTTGAGTGTACTCGTACAGCACCTTGCTGGTAGGGTCAAAATTGACACTGCTAATCTTCACATAGTCCCACTGTTGTCCCTCTGTCTTTTCACTCAATGCTAGTGTGGTACACTATCAGACTAGTGACTAAGAGTGCCGGGGTGGCACACTAGCGACAGGTGTCACAGGAACACCTGTGTACTGTCTCCTAGCGTTATCCCTACGGGTATAACGAGAATAATTTTTTGTATACTACTTGGTTTCACTGATTTAGCAAGTTACCTTAATACGCTGACTATAGTAGTGCTAGGACTATCTTGTGAACAGTTGTGCATTATCTGTTGAACATGGACAATGTTCTTATATTCTATATACATTTTACATCCATTGTGTGTATTAGTGTGTTCTTGATCTTGCAGCACTACTGTCCTTGATAAACACTATAGCCTGTGCTTGATCTTGCAGCACTACTCTGTCTTTGATAAACACATAGCCTGTGGACACAGATCAAATTATTCACCTAACAATATCATCCCTGGTGGTAAAGTTCTTGCTAAGAATTTTTAAATGGTTTGTATCTATTCATGATATATTGATGTGACAGCTGAGAGTGGTAGCTGTGTCATAGTTACTGAATGTACTTCCCTTTAAGAGAAGTTCCTTGATGCTGTTTAGAGGCTTTTGATTTAATGAATTGCACATATACTCCCCTTCAATCGTATCTTAATGTGTCTCACATTACCCCAGGCGCTATATAACCCCTATGAGTTTAGAGCTGCCACATGAATGAAATAATAATAATAATAATAATAATGTAGCAACGCAGCATAGCAAAAGTGAAAGTCACACAACATGTTTAATGTAATAACTGCATAACGTTGCCAAATATTGCAGCTAACGGTATTTTTTCCGTCATAATATATTGTTTCGGTTAACAGAGACTCAAATTATAAATATTAGCGTGTGGGGGTCAGTGAAATTCCTTAAGGTTAAAGAGGGTACCTCAAACTCGAGGTTGGCAGCCACTGCTCAACATGTACTATATTTTATCACGCAGCGCCCACTTAAAATCTTTTATTTGTGAATTTACGGTGGCCATAGTGGTGCCTTTCCTTGTTACTTGCACCTGTGTTGTGTGTGTGTGTGTGTGTGTGTGTGTGTGTGTGTGTGTGTATGTGTGTAAGAGATATATAATCATGCCAAAGTATTATTTATTTATGGTGACATTCTGTCTGCAGATCTCACGACTGATGTGTGTGTGTGTGCTCATCTATATGTGGCTGCAGGGGTCGAGCCTCAGTTCCTGGCCCTGCCTCTTCACTAGTCGCTATTAGATTCACTCCAGGCTTCGAGAGCCTTACCGTACCTCTTCTTAAAACTATGGATTCTGTCTCTACCACTTTATTTTCCAAGTCGTTCCACTTCCTGACTATTTCAAGACTGAAGAAATTCTTCCTAACGTTCTTGTGACTCATCTAAGTTTTCAGTTTCCACCTGTACCCTTGTGTTCCTGTTTCTCATCTCTCAAACAATCTGTCATTATTCACCCTATCAATTCCTCTCAGTATTTTGTACGATTTTTAATATATTACCCCTAATTCTTCTGTCCTCCAGTGTCATCAGGATGATTTTCCGTAACCTCTCATATATATCCCTTAGCTACGGGACCAGTCTCCTCGCAAACCTCCGCTGATTCCAGGTTCTTGACATGCCTGACCGGGTGTGGGTTCCGTACTGATGCTACATACTCTAATATGGGACCGATATAAATACGATATTCAGTGTCGTGAATGACTCCTTACTTAGATATCTAAAAGCTAGTCTTAGATTTTCCAGACGGGCATTTGCTGCAGCAGTTATTTGGTTGATGTGCACCTCAGGCGATATGCTCGGTACAACACTCATCCCAGGGTCGTTCTTGAGTGTGGTTTGCAGCCTTTGTCCACCAAGCTTGTACTCCGTCTACGGTCTTCTTTGCCCTTACCCAAACTTCATAACTTTGCATTTCCTTGAGTTAAACTCCACTAGCCACTTGTTGGACCAGACCTGCAGCCTGTCCAGATCCATTTGTAGCATTTCCTGGTCCACGTTTGCTTGTAGTCTTCTCATTAGTTTCACATCATCAGTGAACAAGGTTACTTCTGACTTTTCCTTCCATCATGTCATTCGTGTACACAAGAAATAGCACAGGGCCCAGGTAAACTCCAGGTCCTCGTACTGATCCTTGTGGAACACCACTCGTCACGTGCACCCATTCTGACACCTCTTCACGGACCATCACTATTTGTTTCCTTCCTGTCAAATCCTCTTCCTCTGTGTGTTGTTTTACTATTTGTCAGCTACGCCATACATCAACTCATTGCCCACAAGAATGGTGGAATCACACTTAAAAAATAAAACTGTACCATAGACAACGTTTCGCTCTGGATAGAGCTTTGTTACATGAACAAAGCTAGATGAAGCTCTAAATACAGCTTTATCCTCCGCCCATTAGCGGACGGAGGACCGAGTCTCTGCCACTCCTTGTACTGAATATCCTACAAGGGTCAACGACTGCAACCTTCCCACCAGTTAGTAGACGTCAGCGTCCATAGTAGCGTAAATCAGTGCTATATAAATGGTTTACAAAAATGATAAGTTGAAGAATGAGACACTTGTGCTACATTTGGGAATCAGTGGTTGTCTTGTGTCTTCGCCGTAGTGCCAACTTCATTGACGGTGTCATCTTATGACAAAGCCGTGTCAGGTGACACAAGTCAAAGCATGGAATCCAAGGTTTCTCAGGTCAATCATATACTTGAGAAAGCTTGATATCCACGAGAAACTTCGGGGACAGCTTCTTCACGAATATATTGATGCAATAACTTCGATGAAGAAGACACAATAATATGGTTGAAACAACACAAATAACCCGCATTTAGGAGACTGAAACTTGTGTCCAAGTTCCGGTCCGACTTGTACCATTAACTATGATCTTATTATCTTACCAAAGTTTTTGTTTTGCTAATTGGTTTATGCTGCAGCCAATGTTCATCCTGTGGACGGTAGCGCAAGAGCATATGGATAAACGAAAGGCTTATGAAGTAGAACACGATAGGAGTTAGCTAGCGTCCATTAATAAAGAATCCAGAAGGTGGTGTTTGTCGGCCTTTAGGTCAAATCACTAGTTACTCGAACACTTTATATGGATGCACATAACTTTCTTCAAGGACTAGTGCTTTGGGTGACTACTCAGTAGTCACCCAAAGCACTACTCCTTGAAGAAAGTTATGTCTAGTCAGTCACTGACTCGACTGCCGAAGTTGTTTCATATATAGGTTCCTTATTATTGTACTTCCAGATTATTTACTATTGTCTTTTTGTTCGACAAAACCAGATCAAATATAAGAATCGTGTGACGATTTTCGATGTTTATAATAATAATAATTAATAATGATCCAGTCATGTAGGAAACGTGAAAATATTGAAAAAATGTGAAGATTTATTCCCTTATAAAAAATGTGAAGATTTATTCCCTTATAAAAAATGTGAAGATTTATTCCCTTATAAAAAATGTGAAGATTTATTCCTTATAAAAATGTGAAGATTTATTCCTTATAAAAATGTGAAGATTTATTCCTTATAAAAAATGTGAAGATTTATTCCCTTATAAAAAATGTGAAGATTTATTCCCTTATAAAAAATGTGAAGATTTATTCCCTTATAAAAAATGTGAAGATTTATTCCCTTATAAAAAATGTGAAGATTTATTCCCTTATAAAAAATGTGAAGATTTATTCCCTTATAAAAAATGTGAAGATTTATTCCCTTATAAAAAATGTGAAAATTTTGCTGAGTGTTCTTCATCTACCGCAGTTGAAAGATCAGGTTCGAATTAATATTACGTTAGTTTATGTGAGTCTACACAACATCAAATTTCTTATTTATATGCCGTTATGCATGGTCCTGTGGGTGACCTTTCCTTAATGCCTTGATGCTGCCTCTTGATCCATGGAATTAGAGATACCACCCCTTTCTTCAAAGTTTAAATCAAACCCGATTGCTTTCCAGTCTCCAGGCGCTGCGTGACTCCTACCGATTTAGAGCTTCCCAGTCAATATTATATTAATAATTATGCCAAATGCTTTGATCCTTCTGGCTTAGTCTGCCCTGTTGACGGGTCAAGGCGAGGTTGTAACTTGTTATAATCATTCTAATTACTGTTATTAATATGATCCTTGCTACCGCTGCAGCACCTGCGTGCTCTCGTACCTAAAAAACATGGGGTTGTGCCACTAAACGTTAGTCTGTAGGTTTGTGGTACTAAAAATGAGCTTAGTGAACTAAAGACAGCTCATGGAATTAAAGAAAACGGATTTGTCCTCACCTATTTGTTGAGGACAAAGTACAGGCCCCCGCCTCCGCAGGCCGCTACTACGTTGACACTCTTGGCTATGGGAGCCCTATGGTACCACTTCTGAAAACTATGTATGGATTTTGTCTCTACCACTTCGCTGTCTCCGTTCCACTTTCTGGCCACTCTAAAGCTAAAGAAGCACTTCCTAACATCCCTGTGATAGTTAAAAATTTTAACTTCCAGCCGTGTCGTCGTGTACCCTAGGCCCGCCTCTCAGATTCGTCCTGCCAACCTTGTCATAATTAATCTCAGTATTTTGTACGTCGTAATACTAAGAAGTGGATGTATGGCACTAAGAGGTGGGTGTATAACACTAAGAAATGGATATATGGCACTAAAAAGTGGATATATGGCACTAAGAGGTGGGTGTATAACACTAAGAAACGAATATATGGCACTAAAAAGTGAGCGTAAGGCACCAAGAAGTGGGTGTATGGCATTAAAAGAAGTTGATGACAAAGGTGGTTTGTGACAGTAAAAGCAGATTTTGTGGGACCAGAAATTGCCCCATCACCTTCCTAAGCAGTTGGTTCTTCCTCCTCTTAAATATTTTAACTTGCTCAAGTTGCTGGCGTCAGACCGCCATATATTTCTCACTAAGTTGTACAAAGAAAATCGAACTCCAACAAGCTTTTCAGCATTTGTGGGCCAGCGGGTCGCTAACAACAACAGCCTGGTCGACCAGGCAATCAACAGGATGGCCTGGACCTCTTACCCCGGGCCAGGCCGCGGGTGTACGAAAACTCCCAAAACAAGTCACAAGTAAAACTGAAGAGTCTGTCTTTGAAGGTTTCAATGAGAAGAAAACAATGTAGCTCCCGGATTTATTTATTATTTTTTTTATTAACACATCGGCCGATTCCCACCAAGGCAGGGTGGCCCGAAAAAGAAAAACTTTCATCATCATTCACTCCATCACTGTCTTGCCAGATGGGTGCTTTACACTACAGTTATAAAACTGCAACATTAACACCCCTCCTTCAGAGTGCAGACACTGTACTTCCCATCTCCAGGACTCAAGTCCGGCCTGCCGGTTTCCCTGAATCCCTTCATAAATGTTACTTTGCTCACACTCCAACAGCACGTCAAGTATTAAAAACCATTTGTCTCCATTCACTCCTATCAAATACGCTCACGCATGCTTGCTGGACGTCCAAGCCCCTCGCACACAAAACCTCCTTTACTCCCTCCCTCCATCCTTTCCTAGGCCAACCCCTACCCCGCCTTCCCTCCACTACAGATTTATACACTCTCGAAGTCATTCTGTTTCGTTCCATTCTCTCTACATGTCCGAACCACCTCAACAACCCCTCCTCAGCCCTCTAGATAATAGTTTTGGTAATTCCACACCTCCTAATTTCCAAACTACAAATTCTCTGCATTATATTCACACCACACATTGACCTCAGACATGACATCTCCACTGCCTCCAGCCTTCTCCTCGTTGCAACATTCACCACCCACGCTTCACACCCATATAAGAGTGTTGGTATAACTATACTCTCATACATTCCCCTCTTTACTTCCATGGACAAAGTTCTTTGTCTCCACAGACTCCTCAGTGCACCACTCACCCTTTTACCCTCATCAATTCTATGATTCACCTCATCCTTCATAGACCCATCTGCTGACACGTCCACTGCTAAATATGTAGACGTATTTATGAATATAAATCATGGATTTATGTAGACGTATTTATGTAAATCATGGATTTATGTAGACGTATTTATGAATGTAAATCATGGATTTATGTAGACGTATTTATCAATGTAAATCATGGATTTATGTAGACGTATTTATCAATGTAAATCATAGATTTTTGTAGAAATTTATTAGTGTAAACGGCGGATTTATGTAGAAGTATCTTTTGTTTTATTGACTTAGTTTATGTATAAATTTATCAATATTGTTGCGCACTGAGCAGTGTTTAAACTAATTTATTCAGACTCGACACTTCTCAGGGGACGGGATCTTGATCCAAGGAATTGGATTCATATTGCTCTTGGATGGATTCTGCCTCCCATTCCCCTGATGCTCTACGGCCCTTACGGGTTTAGCGCTTATAATGGTTATAACAGAGATTATTATTAATAACCGATTATAATGATAACGACTATAATGATAATAGCGATTAATATGGAGGGAAGGGATGGGTGCTTTGATGATAGTGAAGGGCTCTTGATCCAATAAATTAGAGCTCTCCCATTCCTTGGATCAACCCTCATGACCTTCCATTCCTTAGTTGCTGTCTGACCCTTACGGGTTTTGCGCATTCATGTGGATATAATTAATAAAATTGTTGCGTACCAATGTGGAGGTATCTAAAGTTCACGTGTCCATGTATCCACGTGTCCAGGTGTCCATGTTTCCACGTGTCCAGGTGTTCATGTTTCCACGTGTAAATGTGGATAAATGTGTGGTAACAGAAAGAGCGAGTGTGGCACTCTAGCGAGGATGTTGTGGTAGCAGAGTGAGTGTGGCACTCTAGCGAGGATGTGTAGTAGCAGAGTGAGTGTGGCACTAGCGAGGATGTGCGGTAGCAGAGTGAGTGTGGCACTCTAGCGAGGATGTTGTGGTAGCAGAGTGAGTGTGGCACTCTAGCGAGGATGTGTGGTAGCAGAGTGAGTGTGGCACTCTAGCGAGGATGTTGTTGTGGTAGCAGAGTGAGTGTGGCACTCTAGCGAGGATGTTGTGGTAGCAGAGTGAGTGTGGCACTCTAGCGAGGATGTTGTGGTAGCAGAGTGAGTGTGGCACTCTAGCGAGGATGTGTGGTAGCAGAGTGAGTGTGGCACTCTAGCGAGGATGTTGTGGTAGCAGAGTGAGTGTGGCACTCTAGCGAGGATGTGTGGTAGCAGAGTGAGTGTGGCACTAGGTAGGACAACGGCATACCAGAAAGGAAAGTGAGAGTTCAGGTTGTAACCGTTGTGAACTTGTTCTTGGCATAGCTGGTTGCTTGTGAGAGTATGATCTAAAGGTCACCAGCTCGATTCCCACGTTCACGTCTTTATGAGTTTCAGTTTGCTGTAAAGATCGTTGTACGGCCGAGTAAAGAATACCGACAGCCACATTCAATGCAGGTACGTGAGTACCGTGTGAGTCGTCAAATACTGAAAAAGTTATCAAATATTAATATAGGAATAAAACGGAGTGAAGTGTGGGAGCGCGTAACCCCGGTCGTCGTAACCCTGGTTGTCGTAACCCTGGTTGTCGTAACCTTGGTGGTAATAATCCTGATGATAGTAACCCTAGTCGTAGTAGCCCTGGTCTTAATAACTCTGGTGATAGTAACCCCGGTGGTAACCCTAGTAGTAGTAACCCTGGTCGTAGTATCTTTGGTTGTCTTGTCCCCTTAGCTACCATAACTTTTTTTCTTGTTGGTCCTTTACTAATGTTTTCTGACACATTTGTAATGTTTGCTGACACCTTTTTCATGTTTGCCGACACATTTGTCGTATTTCTGACACCACCTTTGTCGTGTTTGCTGACATCTTGGTCATGTTTGCTGACACATTGGTCATGTTTGCTGACACCTTGGTCATGTTTGCTGACACCTTGGTCATGTTTGCTGACACCTTGGTCATGTTTGCTGACACCTTGGTCATGTTTGCTGACACCTTGGTCATGTTTGCTGACACCTTGGTCATGTTTGCTGACACCTTGGTCATGTTTGCTGACACCTTGGTCATGTTTGCTGACACCTTGGTCATGTTTGCTGACACCTTGGTCATGCCTATATCGGCTCCAGTAGGGTCATCAAATTTGCAAGTAATCTTTGCATCACCAGTCGAGAACACTTTAATACCTGAAATAGAGCTTAAAGTAAACTCTTAGCCTATATACGATGAGAGAAATACTCTCTCTTGTATGTTTACACATGTGTCAACCTATTGTTTACCTTCCGTTCACACATATTTTTCATATCCAACTGCTGACATTTTCATATTAAAACGTCATTATTTTAATTCTGTCATGAATTTAGCTTGGTCTATAATAATTACTATTGATGGATTTAGAGTCATTGTTAACTATAAATTATAAAGTGCTTTATAAAGTGTAATTATTAAGTGTTTTAGCCTATTTTCAGATACGTGATTGGGTTTACTATCGACGTAAATTGACCGTGTTTATTCAGGTTAGTTTTAATTTAATAGGTTGACTTACCATTGTGTTCTTTGGACTCAACGCACAGAAGTGAATGCGTCCCACAACACACACATGCACGCCTACAGACACGCGCATACACACGCATATAAACACGCGCATACACATGCATACAAACAGCGCCTTTGACAACTAGTAACTACTTTTAATTGCAAGACTTTTCCCACTAATGATTTACCAATACTATCGCCATAACCAGTGCTTTACCAAGACTATATCACCATAACTAGCGTGTTATCAAGACTATATCACTATAACCAGTACTTTATCAAGACTATATCACCATAACCAGTACTTTATCAAGACTATATCACTATAACCAGTACTTTATCAAGACTATATCACCATAACCAGTACTTTATCAAGACTATATCACCATAACCAGTACTTTATCAAGATTATATCAACATAAATAGGATTATATAGTCTATATCGTATTAATATTGGTAGACTTACCGACAATATGTTACGTAAAAGGACACAAATGCAACTAATGTGACATTTTATTGTGGCAACGTTTCGCTCTCCAGGATCTTTAAGCCAACGGCTTAACAAAGCTCCTGGAGAGCGAAACGTTGCCACAATAAAATGTCACATTAGTTGCATTTGTGTCCTTTTACTTAACAGTCTATATCGCCTTAAATACAGCTTTACAAATCTATTTTGCCATAAATAAGGCTTTGTCAAATTTATATCGCTTTAAATAGCTATACAGACCGACCTATTTAGGGCTGTGTTTCGCTGTCCTATATACCAAGTATACACGGTATATCCACATTAGTATTGGTATACCTGAGTTGTAGACAGGAAGTCTGTGAATGACCGATTTATCCTTTGCCAAGAGCTATATGTCAACACGGTCACCCATTCAGGTTGTTTATCCTTACTGGGCGACGCGCAGGGAATTCCTTGACATCCAATTCCTTGGTTAGGTATGTTGATTATGTAAGAAATTTGAGGTTAGGAGCTGTTGCTGATGAATTTATACACTCTAACCCCTTTCCCTCCTCTACCCCTCCCTCAACACAAACCCCCCTCCCCTCCTCACACTAACCCCCTTTCCAGGTCTGCACTTTAAACCCTTCCCTTCTTCCACCTCTACATATGTTCACCCCACACTCATGACAGGATATATACACCGAGATGTGTATTTCTCTAAGGGTATATACACCGAGAGGTGTGTATTTCAGCGTATATACACCGAGAAGTGAATTTCTCTCAGCGTATATATGCTAAGAGTTTAATCTCTATTCTAGGGATTAAAGTATTCCCGTGTCGTGGTGAAAAGGTTGCGTGTAGCCTTAATGACCCTAGTGTAGTCGATAAGCTTCAAACCCCATTAACCAACCGCATTCACTCACTTATTTATCGACTCACCCTCCCACACCCCACCAGCATTCCACTCACCAGTCATTCATTCTCACCCACATTCACCCCCTTACCCGACACACCATCACATGAACTCACTCCCACATTACCCACCCACTCACACCCACATTACCCACCCACTCACACCCACATTACCCACCCACTCACACCCACATTACCCACCCACTGCTCATCTTTTGAATACTGGCATTTTGTCCAGGATATGACATCCAGCAGGACTGACGATTCTTGTGGAGTTTCACTCAAGTTTTCGTCAGGACTGTCAATTCTTGAACACATATGGGAGTCCACCCATATGTGGACGCCTCTGACCGTCAGTGTATGTCATGTGACTTCCGTTGAACCATCGGGGCTAGGGCGCCCAGGACCAGTTAAGATGCAGGCACTTACGGGCAGACGGCCAAGCTCCACCTCATTCCGTCAGTATGTCATAACTGGCCACGTATTTGTACCATTGCTACCATAATAATCACTGGAGAAGAGCAAGAAAAAGAGGGCTGGGGAGAGAGTCAGGGAAGAGCGAAGAAACAGGAATTTAGAGAGTGAGGGACCCCTCAAGGAAGGTTCCTTGACGCTGGTGAGGGGCTCTTGCTCTAGGGAATTGGATCTGTGCTCCAGTTCCCTGAATTAAGCCTGAATACCTTCCATCTCTCCCCTTCCACAGGCGCTGAATAATCCTACGGGTTAGTGCTCCCCCATGATTATAATAATAATAATAGAGAGTGAGGGAACAGGGTAAGAGGAAAGGGGTGAACGAGTGCATGGAGAAAGGATCGTCAACCACGCACTACTCTGCTGGAGTATGACAAGCCATTAGTAAAGCTTGCGTGTATACTAACTCAACATCAGAGTGGACTATAAAGTTGTGATGAACCGGTTTAAGACATACTATCCAACCCTAACGTCTTAGCGTTCCCCTTTGAACATAATTATACTGAGCTTGCAGGAATAGGCTCAACACTACGAAAGTACAAACTGCAACTTTGAACAAAATCTGTGGCAGTTTACAAGATCATACTCTACTACGTTAGTGGAAAAAACTGAAATTTCGTAAAAAAAAAAATATTAAAAAAAAAAAATCTGAAAATGTGAAAATACGTATTACAAAACAATGTGTCTTTGCGAGCACCAAAGACAATGAAACAAAAATTAACGTAATCCAAAATATTTTTTTTTCTTTTTTTTACCATTTAGCTCCAAGCAATTGGCTAGCCTCATTACGCACGCTTCGTGTATGTGGTGACACATGATGCTTGAGTCGTGTATGTGGTGACACATGATGCTTGAGTCGTGTATGTGGTGACATACATGATGCTTGAGTCGTGTATGTGGTGACACATGATGCTTGAGTCGTGTATGTGGTGACATACATGATGCTTGAGTCGTGTATGTGGTGACATACATGATGCTTGAGTCGTGTATGTGGTGACATACATGATGCTTGAGTCGTGTATGTGGTGACATACATGATGCTTGAGTCGTGTATGTGGTGACACATGATGCTTGAGTCGTGTATGTGGTGACACATGATGCTTGAGTCGTGTATGTGGTGACACATGATGCTTGAGTCGTGTATGTGGTGACACAAGATGCTTGAGTCGTGTGTGACATGATGTGAGTCGATTGGTGACACATGATGCTTGAGTCGTGTATGTGGTGACATACATGATGCTTGAGTCGTGTATGTGGTGACATACATGATGCTTGAGTCGTGTATGTGGTGACACATGATGCTTGAGTCGTGTATGTGGTGACACATGATGCTTGAGTCGTGTATGTGGTGACATACATGATGCTTGAGTCGTGTATGTGGTGACATACATGATGCTTGAGTCGTGTATGTGGTGACATACATGATGCTTGAGTCGTGAGGGGACACATGATGCTTGAGTCGTGTATGTGGTGACACATGATGCTTGAGTCGTGTATGTGGTGACATACATGATGCTTGAGTCGTGTATGTGGTGACACATGATGCTTGAGTCGTGTATGTGGTGACACATGATGCTTGAGTCTTGTATGTGGTGACACATGATGGGAAATATGAATACGAGGGCACAGCTAGAAGTTGAAAATTCAGATGAGTCTTAGGGATGTTAGGCAGTATTTCTTCAGCCTTCAAGTTATCAGGAAGTGGAACAATCTGGAGAGTGAAATAGTAGAGGAAGGATCCATAAGAGATACGATAAGGCTCTTGGACCCGGAGTGGACCTAGTAGCGACCAACGAAGAGGTGGGGGCCACGAGCTGTGACTCGACTCCTGCAGCTACATATAGGTGAGTACACACACACACACACACGCACACTTCAAAGAAATATTACTCAGTGAAATAACTGCGACCCTAAAGAATTAAACTCATTAAATCATATCAATAAACGCTGCACGAGACTAATGTGTGTAATCTTACGCTTGCCTAGTGTAATTAGTGACCTTGGGAGGGGCGAGTGTGTTGGGGTAAGTTGGCTTCACTGATGGCTGGTGCTGTGTTGCCCTACCCACTCTCACCACCACTCATTAACGTTCACATTCCAACTCTGCCTTATTTTAATTAGCTACTTCGTTGCCAGTCATTAACAAAAGCTACCATCTCTTGTAATATCTACCATCTGTGATTCAACCATCTGTGATACAAACTACCATCTGTAACAAGCTCATCTGTACAAACTAAACGTCATACACACACATTAAATGATACAAGCCTAGCGCTAAGATATGAGAGGTACTCAGATAATAGTCTCAAAATTCATGAACTATGAACACTTTCCATTAAGTGTGGTAATTCACATAGCTAAAAAAATGAATTATGTCAGAAAATGCCTCAAATTACTCTGCCATGTGACAGTGTCACCTGGCACTGATTGACAGTTCTAACTACTCACACACGGTGGCCACGGCGTCATCGTTGCTGCACATGGTAGTGGGTGAGTATACTCCTCCTTAATTACTCTCAAGCCTTCACGCCCGCGGCAGTATTCACGCCCACTTTAAAATGCACACCCACGCCCACACCTACATGTGTGCATGTCTTCAGTCTGTCGAGAAGTGTACTCGTTCTGGGTCTCTCGTTTTTCATTCCCCGTATTTCGTTCCACTTGTTTCATTCCCCGTATTTTATTCCACTTTCTGCACTCCCGTATTTCATTCCACTTGTTTCAATACTTGTATTTCATTATATTTGTTTTATTTCCCGTATTTTATTCAGCTTGTTTCATTCTTAGTTTTTCATTACACGTTACATTTCCCTTTTCTCATTCCGTTTCTTTCATTTCCGTGTTTAATTCCACTAGTTTCAGTCTCCTTATTTCATTCCACTTGATTCATTCCCTTTATTTCATTTCACTTGATTCACTTTAGCAGGCACTCATCTGTGCCTAAACCATCCCCTTAATACCTGTAAAACACCTGCCAGAACCGCGTTCTTCTGAAGAAGCATCAGAACTTTGGTGGAAGTCCTGTGTCTGCGTAGTAGGTGACGGCTACTCTTTCTGTATGAGTTTGGGACCTTTTTCCCAAAGAATATTTTGTTCAAAAAGTACTTTTTTAAGATGGTTCTATTCGTAAGCAACACTTTCAAAATTGTTCTATTCGCAACAGCACGGTTTTAAAATTGTTCTATTCGTAAGCAAGACTTTTAAGATGGTTCTGTTCGTAACAGCACTGTTTTAAATGGTTCTATTCGTAACACTATTTTAAGATGATTCTATTCGTAGCAACACTATTTTAAGATGGTTCTATTAGTAAGCAACCCTTTTTAAAATGGTTCTGTTCGTAACAGCACTGTTTTAAGATGATTCTATTCGTAAGCAACACGGGTTTAAGATGGTTCTATTCGTAAGCAGCACTGTTTTAAGATGGATGTATTCATAAGCACTTGTTATTAAGATCTGTTCGTAAGCAACACTTTTAAAATGTTGGATCTATTCGTAAGCAGCAGTGTAACACCATAAGTAGCACAGTTTAAGCCAATAGATTCACTTGCAGGTAACAGTTTAAGATATTGGGTTTAATTGTCAGTATCACAGTTTCAGACATTGGGTTTACTTGTCAGTAGCACAGTTTCAGACATTGGGTTTACTTGTCAGTAGCACAGTTTCAGACATTGGGTTTACTTGTCAGTAGCACAGTTTCAGACATTGGGTTTACTTGTCAGTAGCACAGTTTCAGACATTAGGTTTACTTGTTAGTAGCAGTTTTTGATGGGTTCACTTGTCAGTAGCACAGTTTAATATATTGTCTGTTTGGTGATGCGAGGTCAGTATTGTGGTAGTGAGCGCGGCTCTCAACACTTCTTGCCAGACTGTTGTTGACCGTGGGTGTGGCACTGAGCTCCGAGGCGACGTTATGGCTGGGGGGTGCTGCTCCACAACCTGTCCCTGGGAGCTGGACTTCGCCGGGTGTGGGCGGCGTGGAAGGGGGGCGGGTGGACGATGTTGCAGCGTGCTATCGCCAACACACATCTTCTGGAGGCAGGCTATTGATTGTCGTACACAGCGTCCGTATGCCTGCAGGACTCTCTTGCCTGCTTCTCGCCCGAGTCAGCTCGCGGCCCCATGAGGTTCAAACACGTT
The DNA here is from genome assembly GCA_009830355.1 of Cherax destructor. Classification (NCBI taxonomy): domain Eukaryota; kingdom Metazoa; phylum Arthropoda; class Malacostraca; order Decapoda; family Parastacidae; genus Cherax; species Cherax destructor. Next base: position 324,939 of record WNWK01000872.1, on the reverse strand, counting down.
GATGGTGATTTTCCAAATGTTGGCGGCGAAGTTTTCACAAAGTGCATGATTGGGTTAGACGTGGGAGGAGGAGGTGGAGGCTAGGGTGACTTGTGTAGGTTAGGATGGGGCTGTCTCTGTACTGCGCATTGTATGCAAGTTACTGACAACACAATACCGCGATGGTGTTGGTATAATAACATATCCCCCCCTCCCCACCATGATCCTTACCATCATTACCATGGGTTACTGTATACATACACGCTCCCCTCACTTACCCCTCTCACTATCCCTTCCATCACCTCCCCTTCCACCATATTATATCACCTTTCCTTCCCACTATACCCTAACTCAATCATCTACCATGAGCTGTCTTATACCCTCAACTTATTCAGATCTCTCCCCTCCACCATGGACTAGTCACGTAATTCCCCTCCCTCTTTACCTTGGGGCTCCAGTACGGTGTTGCATACTTAAAGATTGGACTGACATAAGTGGTATACAATGTGCGTAATTATATACTATTTGCAATCACCTCATATTTTAATTTGACTTCTGTGATCCACCTTTAGCTCGTGTTGGGACGTTTTCTATTTTATCCACAATTTTTTTTATATTGATGGACATCACACCACCATTGCAATCCTGGCCTTACATATTATGAACTGCACTTCGCTTTTAGTTTTCCGTCCATATATCTAAAGGCTATTTTATATGCCACTGATTTTTTCACGATTTCAGAAGGCCTTCTCAGTGATAATATTTTGTCAATGCTACCTCCTTTTCTCTCTCTCTGAGACATTAAATTTTAACAGTTTATGTTCGTGTGACGTTATTGGTTTTCATATTTATTTGACATGAGACTCATCTATACTAAATTCCTTGCTTCTGTCCTGGGATCATAATAAAGCTTTACGGAGTCGCCTGAAAACAGTGATAGTTATGCAAATTCTTAGGTTTAGTAAATTAAGCGATATTATTTTACGTAAATTTTAGGCAGGTTATGTTATGTTGCTAGGCTAGTTTTGGTGGAAATTAAAAAAAATCCTACATAAAATTTACAAAACAATATTTAATTGATATACCTAGATGAAGAAATTTTAATGTGATTCGTTTTATGCCATATTGCCTCCTCCTTTCTTCCCTTACCAAAAAAATAATTCTACCTGTGTCAGTTCCAACGAAAATGATAAAAGATCATCTGTGATATGTTAATTATTTAAACTGCTGCCTACTTTAGTTTTATCTGATACAGCACACAGTGCGCGTCACGTCCCTCCAGTAGTACTTATAAAATAATGTATTCCCTTGTGGAACATAAGTAAACACGCTCAAATACTTCTGTATTCCAAAACTCATGCTAGTCACGAGCCACCACTATTTAGTGACCCCCTCTTTTGTAATGGGGTGAAAACTTGACTAGGATTGACCAACGGATGCTTAACCACTGTATGGAGCACCTAAGACTCGTGTCAGGAGACACTACTTTTTCCTGGGAAACCAAACGCCACCACCTTCTAATGCCGTAGACGAAATTATCTCAGGGTCGAGGCATGGCTAACCGACAGGCAACAGAATTTGCATTAATGGGTGTACCACAGGGATCAGTGTTTGGAACGCTTGTTCTTCACAATTTACGTCAACGATATTAATGAGGGAAGAAATAGCGAAATAAGTAAGTTTTCCGATGACATTAATTTAAGCCGTCAAATAATTTCTGATGTGGACACTAGAATACTATAGGATGACCTGAACAGGTTGATGTTATGGTCAGAGAAGTGTCATATGCAGTTCAGTGCAGACAAGTATAAAGGTTGTAATTTTGCATTGACTGGTTCAAGGCTCTTCACTTTTGTCCTGGTTAGGCCTTTGATGGTTGTGCTGGCTGCGATGGCAACTAATATGAACAAGTACGTGTACTTTGGTGACGCTCAAGGTACGTACCCTGACTTTGAAGTGGTGCTAGTGCGTGGAGAATTGATTTGAAGGGCTCTTTTCTTGCAGTCAACAGGCTTTACAAATCATCATATGACATGAAAATTAGACACGGTGCTCTTCACCCCAACTCCAAGACTGAGGCACTGATTACCTCATCTTTTGTATATAGTTCTACAGTCTTCCAGTTATGTCATTGAATTTGTATTGATAAAGCCACTGGATGGCGAAACGTCTACAATAAAGATACCCAGATGTTGCACAAGTGTCTAATTTTCATCTTGTTGATATTGTATACCATTTATGTACAACATATGACATGGGAATTGCCTCTCCCATCGGCGCCGTCTTAGCAAACTTGTACATAGAGCACCTAGAAACTGAACGCTTCGCCACATCATCCCCACTAACGTTAGCTGATTACGTTACGTAGACGACGTTCACATAATACTTTCATACGTTGATAAATGAGACACTTGTGCAACATTTGTTTATCTTTATTCCAGAAAAAAGATACACAAATGTTGCACAAGTGTCTCATATATAAACTTGTCGGTATCTAAACCATTTATTCAAACCCCTATACATATTGAGGTGCAGAATATACAGATGAACCAGCTATCCAATTTACACTTGAACAAGAGTCCAATAACAGGTTACCATTACTCGGCGCCCTCATTCACAAAGTAGGTAACACCCTAAAATCCCGACTTTACAGGGAGCCTACAAAACAAAAACGATTTCACACACTCCTATTCCAGTCAGGATACGAAGACTAAACGAGGCATCATTATTGGATTTTTCCTTAGAGCATATTGAATTTGCAGTCCCCAGTTTCTTGACGAGGAATGCGCATACATACACGAAACCTTCACCTATCTAGAGTTTCCTTTTTTTCAATAAAGGACTGCAGGACCCCTTCAAGTCATCAGTTCTTCACGCACTAACACCACTTCAAAGAAAGTTATAATTCTTCCCAACAGCCAAGTTGCCTTGAACGTTTCCAAAGAACTTGAAGAAGCCAACACTAAATTCGCCATCGCAGCCAGCACATCCATCAAAGACCTACCCAGGACCCCACTTGATTACCTATATATCCCCTCTGTATCCATGTACTGTTTGTATTGGCTTGTCGAAGCTCCTCCAGAGCGAAACGGGTGCAATTCGAACCCATGACAGGTGAGTCCTAAAACTCGCCTCCCTGTGGTGTATAGAAATAATATACCTAGTTGGATGTATCCTATTAGAGCCAGCTGATCCAGTGGTTAACACTGGCCTGTGAGTTTTGGGATTCGCCTGCCATAGGTTTGATCCCCACCCAATCTGTGATATGAGTGGGTGTGAATCGGACCCGCCTGGCATAGGCCAGTAGACCTTCGTTCTTATGTACACGAAAGTTTGCTTGCCACTGAGCTAGTCATCATGTGACCAGGACAATGTCTTAGTTGATATATTACCTGGCAAGTGCACCACCTTCCGGCAAATGCAAGATTAATTGGGCAGGGGTACGTGGAGATTAGTAGGGGGTGGGTGCAAAGAGCAGGGGAGGGTGTTCAACCATAATTGATGTGTGTGTGTGTGTGTGTGTGTGCTTGAAGGCCACATCGACCACTGACCCTCCCCCCCCCATCTTCCTTGACCTTCCGAGTCATCAATCGCATCTCTTTTTCTTTTTTTATTTTCTTGTCTCTCTAATTATCTCTCATATTGTTAATGTTATTATATTCATGGGAAGCGCTAAACCCGCACGGTCATACAGCGGTCAGGTTTGATGCGAGGGAGTTTGGCTCCAATCCCCTGGATTCAGAGCCCCTCGCCAACCCTCTTAAAACGTAATTATCACTTATAACTCTTATTTTCTGTAGTCTCAGGGAAGAACATTTATAGTAAGAACACCAGCCTACGGCTCTTAGTAATTAATTAACAAGTTTTTACTTATGAGTTATATATTTTTTACAATGGTCTTGAAGGGACACAGGTGTTATTATTATTATTATTATTATTATTATTATTATTATTATTATTATTATTATTATTATTATTAATAATGCTCAATTTTAAAATATGTCATTGAAAATAAATTAGATGTAGAAATAACAGTGTTGGGTAAAAAGGATACAAGTGCCACTAATATAACATTATATTGTGGCAACGTTTCGCCCTCCAGGAGCTTTGTCCAGCCGACAAATGTCCTGGCGAGCGAAACGTTGCCACAATATAATGTCGCATTACTTGCACTTGTGTCCTTTTACTAACATATTGTCTACCAACATTATTATAGAAATAACACAAAATAGCTCAATATATTATACAGTGTTAATCTATGATAGACCAATTAGTTAAACACTAGGTCCGTGGTTCGATCCCCGGTACGGGTGGAAACATTTGGACGTGTTTCCTTAAGACACCTGCTGTCCATGTTCACCTAGCAGCAAGTAGGTACCTGGGTGTTAGTGGACTGGTGTGGGTCGCATCCTGGGGACAAAATGAACCTAATTTGCCCGAAATGCTCTGCATAAAAAGCGGCTTTCTATAATATAGTAATATGTACATGTACTTGTAGAAATAAATATTATGGTCCTGCCATTTATTATAATTACAAATGTTAAACATGAACTATAATCCAATATATTCATATCTAGAACAATATCTTATTTTTGGGGGTATTTTTAATGAAATACGAGCTAATAGTATAATTTACAGATGGTACTTGATTACCTCACGAAATCATAGCAACAAGATTGTAAGGAAATCACAGATCAGTCAAGGGTTCTAACCCCACCGTTCTGTGATCTGGTACTTAAATGAGTGTTTACGATTTTTGTGCACCCGCTGAAGGAGTCATTATGTATATACAGTACTAAATAATTTGGTAATGCTTGAGAGTTAAGAATACTAATAGAGATTGCCCCATCTATTCATTTGAATGGGTTATGAGGGGCGGTGCGTGTATTGTTGGTGGAGGGTTTGGATGGGTTGGGTGGAGGTAAAGGGCGGTGAGGTTGGGGTGATCGATGGTTGGGTAGGGGTGATCGAGAGTGGAATGAGGGTCATTTTGGATCAATATCGCAAAACTGGTTGAATTCTTTATATCCGATATCTCGTGAAAAACTCTGTTGGAGTATTGTTGCCCCCCTTGAATTCTGAGGTGACCACCACCACAACACATGTGTAACCACCCCCACAACACCTGTGTAACCACCACCACAACACCTGTGTAACCACCACCACAATACCTGCGTGGCCACCACCACAACATCTTAAGAGTAATAATCATTGATGATCCTCTACGTTTGAAATGGGGCATAGAACGCAGTTCCGGTATTCCAGTGGGTGCTTCATCAATTAACGGACTATTATCTAACAGACTTGTGTCAAGACACACTTATGTTTCCTGACTAATAAAACACTACTACCACCAACTGATTAAAAAAATGTCCAATTACTGATTGCATTTGTCTGTGTTTGCTTTAGTCTCATCTTTCTTAGCTGGGTGCCTCCACTAACAGAAATACTGTTTGTTTTTTTACAGTGTATTTTGGATGAAGCAAGGATGCTGAGTGGATGCTGAGTGGATGTTGATGTGAAGGAAACCTGTGTACACACACACAAACATATCTGACACAGCGCCAGCAGCGACCACAACCTCATTTACACCACAGATATCTCACTTCATACTACTTTCACACTTTTTCCCCCGTCACATACTTAACACTTATTTCACAGCCCATAGACTTCCTTCACACCCCCACCCACACTACAGTCATAACCCACCTTCCAGTACAGTGCACCCTTCTGTTAAATCCTGCCACATCCCCACCCACAATCTTCTACAGCATCCTGTGGACGCCCATTAAGATGAACACAATCGTGATGCTACTTCTTCAGGTAGTGTGGGGTAAGTGTGGTTCTTCAGTGCCACTTGCAGATATTTGTTACATAAGAGTTACTGAACTCAAGTATGCTTGGAGAATTACCAGTGCATTCAACTGTTACATAACTCATCTGTAACTACGTTCTCAAGCAGTGGATTAGAATAAAGCAGAAATAATTGTTAAAAAAAAACTAGCATCAGCAGAAGTCATTCAGAGATATAAAGTCCTAGATTAGATTTTGTATCGTCAACCCATGATAAAAGTTGATTTAATGGACACAGCTATACATCTTGTGCAGGAAGAGCATCAAAACAAATGCTACTGTATAATTATCCATAAGGGAAGTGTGTAAACATTTCTTAACAGTATGTCAAATTTTACATATATTTTATACCCGATATTACTCGAACGGTCACTAATAGATAGGATTTGTTTATAATTATGGGTAAAAGTGAAACACTTGGTAGTTGTCAAAATAAGATTGTCAGCATTGCAAAGGAATTTCAACATGGAGAGGTATAATGCAATAGTTATTAGTTATAACTGATCTATTCAAAGCAAACGTTAGAACATCTACTGATATGAAATGCTAGTCCAGAGGTTGGAAAAATATACTGAGTTGTGTTAGGGAGTAGTTAATGTTTATAGGTGGAGATCTATAGGTTGAAGTTTGTTATAGAGATTATAGGTAGAAGTTTGTTACAGAGATTATACGTAGAAGTTTGTTATAGAGATTTTAGGTAGAAGTTTATGTTATAGAGATCTATAGGTAGAAGTTTGTAATAGTAGAATTATAACTTTGATGAGTTCCGAGAATTTTTCTATTCCCAGAGCCCGGTCATGGGCCAGACTCTGGCGCTTGATTGGTCAACCAGGTTGTTTCTGTTAGTGATCCGCAGCCACATATATCCATCACAGTCTGGTTGATCTAGCACCTTTATATAAAATGATCATAGCCTACTATCTGATAAAAACGTCTACCCCTATGGGTAGAAGTTTGTTACAGCGCTTGGTGTCAGAGCTGGAGGTCAACCCCTCAGGCACAAAAATAGTACTCTTCTGCCTACCCTCCCCTGCCTAGGATCAAGCCTAATTGGTACCATTTTCTCAGGCGCTGTTGATCCCAACAGGTTCAGTAGTGCTACATAAATAATAATAATAATAATAATAATAATAAATAGTAATAATAAGAATAATATTATTAGTAATAATTAATATTTATTACTATTAATATTTATTATTATTAAGAATAATAATAAATATTAATAGTAATAATTAATAAGAATAATAATAAATATAAAGAGAGCCACCACTCAAACGAGCCCTCCTAGGGGGGGGGAAGGTGCCAGAGCCAAAGCTTGCTGCCACCTGCAGCTCAAGAGACTGCCATTCCCACGAGCCCCCATTGGGCGGGGAAGATGGCAGACCAGAGGCCTAGCTTCTCCCTACGAGCCCCGTGAGGGCGGGGAATGTGACTAGGCCTGGCGACAGTTGGTCCCAGAAGATGAGGAGGTACTTGTACCTCCTCCCATGGGAGACATAGGTCTCAGACACTCCCAAGACAGGGAGCCAAGGCCGGGTCACCATCTGGAAAAGACCCGGACCGGGAGATTACCGGCGAATCAAGAACAACAAACAACAATAATAAATAATAATAACGTGTGACCATAAAAACATAAACACGTCTGCTCTTCAAACATCTTCACAATTTCAGTAAAGCATTACATGTTTTTCTGCCTCAGGTTGGCCGTCATTAGCCACAGTGTGGAGGAGTATCGACCTCTCCTTCAACCTCACCTCCCTCACTATACATGTTGATGGTGACCTGGTGAGTTAAAGTGATGTGTTGGGTGAGGTGGTGGTGGTGATGTTGAGGGTACCTGACAAGTGAAGAATGTTAACGGGGGTCAACTACCAGACTAGGCCTCACAGCGGGTCAAGCCTGATCAAGCAAGCTCTGGTGTTGGTGGTGTGGGTATGTGGTGTTGTTGGTGTGGGTATGTGGTGTTGTTGGTGTTGGTAGGTAGTGGTATTGGTGTGGGTAGGTGGTGGTGTTGGTGTGGATAAGTGTTGGTGTGGGTAGGTAGTAGTGTTGGCGTGGGTTGATGATGGTGTTGGTGTGAGTATGTGTTGGTGTAAGTAGGTAATTCTTCTAATGAATTACTGTGATAAGTGAAAATAAGTGATGATGAGGACAGGTGTTGATGTTATTAAGGGTAGGAATGTTAGTGGTGGGTCGTAGTGGTGTTGTTATATTTTTAATGAGCAGGTTTATTCAAGTACATTACTGAAGTTCAGATTTTTACAATTGTCTTACCCAGTAACATGCGTAACTTGCCTAGGATAAGCCAATGATCTCATTTTTATCCCATGCTTGACCGCTGAAGGTGGAGAGTGTAAGCGTAGTAGATGGAGGCGTGCACGTGGTAGCAATTCACCAGACTAGTGGCTCCCTCCTGGCCTCAAGGACCCTCCCAACCTCCAAGCCCTCAGAGGCCTACGTCCTACGGCGGACCCTGGCCTCCTTCCAGCCTGGCAGGATACTGGTACTGGCGCTGGTGGTAAGTTCTTTCCCCAAGCTCACCTCTATCACAGCTGACCATTCCTTGGTCCTCTTCTCGCTTCCCTCACGTAGGATATATGCACAGATGTGTATATTATCTACATGTATTCCGAGAGGTGTGTATATACAATGAGATATGCATCTATATATATACACCGAGAAGTGTATATGCACAGATACACTGAGGGGTATATACCCTTTGTATATGCAACAAGAGATATACTGCTTCTATTTATATACACTGAATGTTGTATATGTGTATATACACTGAAAAGTGAATATGTGTATACACCGTGAGGTGTATAAACTTATATACACAATGAGAATTTACTTTAATCTCTCCCTTAGCTTATTAAATGTTTTGCACTCTGGCAGGAATTTTGAAGCCAATTTAGAGTCGTTCGGAAGTTATCACACAGAAACGAACACGGTGAAATCAGAAAAAAAAAGTTGAGAGCACTAGGTTACTGTACATGCCAGGGCGGCGACACAAAACGAATCCTGTGTAATGGGATTTGACAGGAAAATATAACTAACTTTTGTTGCAGCTATATAAACATTTTACTCTGTGGGTGTTGCCAATATGTAGCTGTTCATATAGAATAGGATGGCAGCTCTTTGTAGCTATATCATATACAGTAGGATAAAAACACACCGCCGATGTATCTAATTTACCTTAGCCATTTCACTCTTTTGGTATTTACATTCAAGTCCTTATTTCACTCTCATTAAAAGAAATTCCAACTTACTCTCTACATTTGTATTATGCTTAGTGAAAATTTTTGTATTATTTATAAATATTAATCAGACAAATACTTCTATGTAGTTGCCTGATTTTTTTCCTCCAAGGTTTTCGTTTAAAAAACTTGAGAATGCCTCATCCGATCAGCTGACCCCATTCTGATTTCTCTTCATTTATGCACACCGCTGCCTATCGGTCCTCTAGGAGATATCTTTTCGTACACCATGTGCCGTTACTTACTTCGTCAGTGTCCTCTGTGGGACACTAGATCAAAGACTTACTAAAGTCCCTATATACAATGTCGTATTCTTAATCTAGGTCCATTGTATCGAATACCTTAGAAAGGTTAGTAAATTCGTGAAGTTATGTAGCCCTTGTATTAATTCTTGTCTATATTTCTCTCCTGTCTGTGAAAACTTATGGCAGAGTTTGACATTCCTCTGCCTCATTTTACAAAGGATATTATTTCCTGGTTCAATATAACACGGTAACTTAGGTTACCGTGTTAACCTTTTCCCGCCCATCTAACAGTATTGCCTCTCTTAGCCAGAGGGCGCACGCTACCTGGGTCCCGCAGAAGCTGTCCTACTTGACCTGGGCTGCAGGTTCCTGTCGAGTGTGGGCGTGGGCGAAGCGTGGGCGGCTGTGGTCAGCGGTAACGTCACTCACGAGGTCATAGTCACACGGACGCCCCTGCCACTCAATATTCTCAGTAGCTACGATGATGTCCTGCGTCCCGTCCACCAAGGACTGGCTCTAAGTGTGGTAGTACCAGCACGTCCAAGTGAGTCGCAGTGTATTTATACACTTTATTAACACTAACACACAGGTATATGGTCAAGAATTAGATAAATGTGCAAAATCTGGGTATCTTTGTTTGTAGACGCTTTGCCTCGTCTTTTGTATATAGTTCTACAGTCTTCCCATTATTTCCTTGAATTGTCCAGTTTCCTCTTTAAAACTTCTACACTTGTCCCAGCAGTGTTTCTAATATCTTATGATAACATGTTGAATAACCTGAAGCCACGGACGTTGATATAGTGTTTCCTTATTGTACTCACAACTCTCCTACTTTTCATTGAGTTTATTTTGTACTTCCTCCTAATGCAGCCTTGCAGTGTGGGTGGCACAGCCGCCCGGAGATGGCACAACAGAGACACTTCTGTGACACCTACGATGGGTTTCCTGAGTTGTGTAGGTGTGAACGTCCTCTCACCCCACCCTCTGCCACCCTCACAGCAGTGAGTCACATGTGTACTTCATCATATAGTTTATTAGGTTTTAAAAGCATTCGACTGATTGTAAGTAATTATAGCACAATTCACCTATACACTAATATCAATAATACTTGAATCCCTAAAATAGGTATTAAAACAAATTTTTAACCTGTATACATTATTATTTTTTAATATTTTTATTATTATTTTTAATATTAGTATTATTGTTAATATTATTAATATTATTATCACTTATAATAAGGTATCTCCGAAGGGGTACTTTTAAATGTTGCCTATTTTTTTCTTTTCTTCCAAACTTCCGTTTATTTGAGAACTCTCGTCCTATTGATTTTTTTTATTATTATTACATTTAAGAGACATTCAGCGCCTAGAGAATGGAGGGAGGGGGGAGAACCCTCCTGTACTAGACAAACATGACAAGAATTATACCCAGTGATCATGACAGTAACATTGATTTACGGACCTTTTATCATATCTACACTCCAATTATCTTATTTCTGATAAAAAATTGTGTTCGGACTATTTAGTTAGTAACCCAGGGTCACCCGGACTATTTAGTTAGTAACCCAGGGTCACCCGGACTATTTAGTTAGTAACCCAGGGTAACCCGAGAGTCCATCAGACTTTCTCCCTTGGACTGTTTTGACCCTCGTTCTCAGGACGCCATCCATTACAGTTAGCTAACATCAAGGTACTGCTAGGTGAACAGAGGCAACAGGTGTAAGGAGCGTCCAACATTCCATTCGTCCGGATTCAAACCCGGGTCCTTCAGCTGTGAAGTTAAGTCCCTGGCGGTACTTAATGCCCAGCATTAGTTTGTTGATTCTCTAGTTAACTGCGAGGCTATACCCGTGTGGTATGACATTTTTGTTAGGTTAAATTTAGAACAAACTAGGCTTTTCTAACATATCTATCGAGCATGATGTTTATTTTTTAACATACTTCATCACACATGGTAGTTTGCTTGATGTACTTCATCACATAGGATAGTTTTTCCTGTTATACTCCATCACACAGGATAGGCTCCCTGTCATACACAGGATGGGTTCCCTGTCATACTCCATCACACAAGATGGACTCCCTATCATACTCCATCACACAAGATGGCTTCCCTGTCATACTCCACCACACAAAGTGGGCTCCCTGTCATACTCCATCACACAAGATGGACTCCCTGTCATACTCCACCACACAAGGCTCCCTGTCATACTCCACCACACAAGATGGTCTCCCTGTCATACTCCACCACACAAAGTGGGCTCCCTGTCATACACCATCACACAAAATGGGTTCCCTGTCATACACCATCACACAAAATGGGTTCCCTGCCATACTACATCACACAAGTCGGTTTTCATATATGAGGCAATGAAATGCAGCAATAGTTATATTGATATACGTACTTTAAACGTGTATATATTTAAAGAATATTAATAAACACAACTCTAAATTACAATATAGGGGTGATCAAACAACGGTAACAGACACATAAGCAGTATAATGTGATCCTTTATTGACAACGTTTCGCCCACGCAGTGGGCTTTATCGAGTCACAGACAGATCTACCTGGAAAATGAGCAACATGGAGATATATATAGGGTACAGTCAGGTGGAGAATGCTGGGTCAGGTGGAGAAAGCTGCATGTGAGTCTTAAAAGTAGTGTGATAGTTAAAAACATAGTGTGACTTAAAGGACCTGCAGTGTACCATTCTTGAGTTCTAGGTGGGATAGCGTTGAAGAAGTTTCTTGGCAATAGGTTCAGCTATGTTGTAGAAGCCGTTGTTCTGGTTGAAGTTGTTGGATATACAGATGAGTGATGATTCTAGGATTCTTCGGTATTGCGTGTTGTCTTCTCTGGCGATGAGTCTTGCGTTTCTGTAGTTGATTAAATGGTTGTGTAAATTTCGGTGTTGAACACAGGCATTTCTTGAGTCGTCAGATCTGCCTGCGTACTGGTGTTCTGAAATGCGTGTTTGTAGGTCTCTGGATGTTTCGCCAACGTATAATTTGCTGCAGCCATTACAAGGGATTGTGTATACCCCTGCCGTGGATTGAAGCTTTTCCTGTCTGTTACTGGTAATGTCCTTAATGGTGGTGGATGTGGAGGTGGATACTCGGAATGAGGTCTTAGAAAAATGTTGGAAACTTGTTTGGAAATGGAGTTGGTGGGAAGGACTATGTATCTCTTCTCAGCAGTGTCTTCTCTGGGTGTGTTGAAGATGTTTAATGCCCGTCGTCTGCAGTCTCTAATGAAGTGACGAGGATAGTGAAGTTTGGAAAAACTTGTTCAATGAGGGAGCATTCTTCTTCAAGGAACTCACTGCTGCAGATTCTGAGTGCGCGCAGGAAAAGCCTATAATTACACCACGTTTAATTTTGGTGTCGTGGTGAGAGTAGAAGTGGAGAAGATCGTGTTGATTGGTAGGTTTTCGATAGACTTTAAAACGAAGTTCATGGTCAGCTTTGCAGAGAAGAACATCAAGGAAAGGAAGAGTGTTGTCGACTTCTTCTTCTAGTGTAAACTGGATTGATGGCTCAACCTGGTTGAGTTCGTGTTGGAGAGCTTGAACGTTGAAGCGTCTGGGAGTTATGATGAGAATGTCGTCAACATAACGAAGCCAGGTGACAGAAGAGGGAATAATAGTGGAAAATCGCTCGGCTTCCAAATGTTCCATATATAGGTTCGCAAGGACGGCACTAAGTGGCGATCCCATGGGTAGTCCAAAAGTTTGCTGAAGAGAAGACACTGCTGAGAAGAGATACATAGTCCTTCCCACCAACTCCATTTCCAAACAAGTTTCCAACATTTTTTCTAAGACCTCATTCCGAGTATCCACCTCCACATCCACCACCATTAAGGACATTACCAGTAACAGACAGGAAAAGCTTCAATCCACGGCAGGGGTATACACAATCCCTTGTAATGGCTGCAGCAAATTATACGTTGGCGAAACATCCAGAGACCTACAAACACGCATTTCAGAACACCAGTACGCAGGCAGATCTGACGACTCAAGAAATGCCTGTGTTTAACACCGAAATTTACACAACCATTTAATCAACTACAGAAACGCAAGACTCATCGCCAGAGAAGACAACACGCAATACCGAAGAATCCTAGAATCATCACTCATCTGTATATCCAACAACTTCAACCAGAACAACGGCTTCTACAACATAGCTGAACCTATTGCCAAGAAACTTCTTCAACGCTATCCCACCTAGAACTCAAGAATGGTACACTGCAGGTCCTTTAAGTCACACTATCTTTTTAACTATCACACTACTTTTAAGACTCACATGCAGCTTTCTCCACCTGACCCAGCATTCTCCACCTGACTGTACCCTATATATATCTCCATGTTGCTCATTTTCCAGGTAGATCTGTCTGTGACTCGATAAAGCCCACTGCGTGGGCGAAACGTTGTCAATAAAGGATCACATTATACTGCTTATGTGTTTATTTTTCCATTGTGTCGGTATTTTATACCATTTATTTCCAACGGTAACAGACACTCAGGGCCGGATTAATTCATGGGCTTTAGGGGCTGCAGCCTAGGAGCCTCCGCCAGCTGGAAGGCGTCCAGAGATTATGATTATGTGAAAAGTGTTCACAGTTACTGCTGTAAGTTTATAATTATACTATGTTATTACATCATGTATATGATGAACTGTTTACTATTCGTTTAACGTTTCTTTAACTTTTTTTTTCCTTTTTGAAAATATCACTGGGGGCCTCACAGTACCTGTAGCCCAGGAGCCTCACAGTACCTGTAGCTCAGGGGCCTCACAGTACCTGTAGCCTAGGGGCCTACAGAATCTTAATCCGGCTCTGACCACAATGCAATAGAATATTGTACAGCAACACTAATCCAAAAATGTAATATTTACAGACGGCAACGAACACTAAACCACAAAACAATGGATATAAAAAAGGGACATAAATGCAGGTTGTACGGTTGCAAGAGCAATTGACCATAAAATATCATAATTTCAATAACAATTGGTCAATAATTCATTTATCATACGTTTGAGCGTTCCAACAACAATTGATGCATTATACAGCAATACTTGGATTCATATAAGTTTAAGCATTGCAACACATCACCTCTGTTGAACTAAACAAATGTTTGCTTATGCTCAGACCCAAAACAGTATCTTCAATTGTGACACCTCACAATAACCTGCTTTTCAGGAAATATATATATATAGGGTGCGTAAATCTCATATAGTTTTACCATGCATTTCCTCGTCAAATAATGCGTGTGTAAAATAATCTGTGATGGCACTTACAGCCAAGAATGGCACTGAAGGAGAGCATCCCGTGTGTGGTGGCAACGTCTAAGCATCCTTACCACTTATATAGGTACGTGGCAGAGGAGTGGTGGTTGAGCTTCTCTCACCAGGTCATACCTCTTATTGTTATGAAAATGAACATTCTGGGGGTTATATTCAATTTATAGATACTAGTACAATAATATAGATGAAGTCGTTGAGAAACACAACCTTCTTGCTTGGACTCCGCTCTCCCTGTCGTCACCTGCTCCAGCGTCCACAACACCATGGACCCGCTCCAGCGTCCACAACACCATGGACCCGCCCCAGCGTCCACAACACCATGGACCCGCTCCAGCGTCCACAACACCATAAGAACATAAGAACATAAGAAAGGAGGAACACTGCACCAGGCCTGTTGGCCCATACTAGGCAGGTCCTTCACAATCCATCCCACTAACAGAATAATTGTTCAACCTAATTTTCAATTCTACCCAAGAAATAAGCTTTGAAGATTCTATTAACTCAAGTGCGAGTCCCACTCAAATCCAACCCCTCTCACTCATGAATTTATCCAACCTAAATTTGAAACTACCCAAGGTCATAGCTTCAATGACCCTACTAGGCAGACTGTTCCACTCATCAACTACCCTATTTCCAAACCAATATTTTCCTATATCCTTTCTAAATCTAAACTTATCCAATTTGAATCCATTATTGCGGGTTCTCTCTTGGAGAGATATCCTCAAGACCTTATTTATATCCCCCTTATTAATACCCATCTTCCACTTATATACCTCGATCATGTCTCCCCTCATTCTTCGTCTTACAAGTGAATGTAATTTAAGGGTCTTCAATCTTTCTTCATACGGAAGATTTCTAATGCTATGAATTAACTTTGTCATTCGTCGCTGAATGTTTTCTAACGAATTTATATCCATTCTGTAAAATGGAGACCAGAACTGAGCTGCATAATCTAGGTGAGGCCTTACTAATGATGTATAAAGCTGTAATATAACCGCTGGACTTCTGTTGCTTACACTTCTTGATATAAATCCCAGTAATCTATTTGCTTTATTTCTTACGCTTAGGCATTGCTGACTTGGTTTGAGGTTGCTGCTTACCATAACCCCAGATCCTTTTCGCATTCTGTACGGCTGAGTTCAACATTATTAAGCTGGTAGGTGCTAGGGTTATGAACATTCCCGAGCTTTAGAACTTTGCATTTATCTACATTGAACTGCATCTGCCATTTTCTGACCAGGAATTGAGTTTGTCTAAATCCTCCTGAAGTTCCGTGACATCTACGTCTGAATCGATTATCCTACCTATCTTCGTGTCATCAGCGAATTTGCTCATATCACTAGTAATTCCCTCGTCAAGGTCATTTATATATATTATAAACAACAACGGGCCTAAAACCGATCCCTGTGGAACGCCACTTGTTACAGATCCCCACTCAGATTTAACCCCATTAATGCACACCCTCTGCTTCCTATTGGTGAGCCATGACTCGATCCATGAAAACACTTTTCCTCCAATGCCGTGAGCAGCCACTTTCTTTAACAGTCTCTGATGTGGTACTCTATCAAAAGCCTTACTAAAATCCAAATAAACAATATCGAATTCTTTATCATGATCAACTGCCTCAAAGCCTTACTGAAAAAGTTAATAAATTAGTTAGGCAGGAACGGCCCTGGTGAATCCATGTTGAGTATCATTAATCAAATTATGCCTATCGAGATGGCTTCTTATGTTATCAGCTATAATCGACTCTAATAATTTGCCTACAATTGAAGTTAGACTTATTGGGCGGTAATTTGATGGTAACGACTTGTCCCCTGCTTTAAAAATAGGAATTACATTAGCCATCTTCCACGTATCAGACACTACACCTGTTTGAAGAGATAGGTTAAAAATGTTAGTTAAGGGTTCACAGAGTTCAATTTTGCATTCCTTAAGAACCCTTGAAAAAAGCTCATCAGGGCCTGGCGATTTATTTTGCTTCAAACGGTCTATCTGTTTGATAACCATTTCGCTAGTGACTGTGATACTACGCCCCAGCGTCCACAACACCATGGACCCGCTCCAGCGTCCACAACACCATGGACCCGCCCCAGCGTCCACAACACCATGGACCCGCCCCAGCGTCCACAACACCATGGACCCGCTCCAGCGTCCACAACACCATGGACCCGCCCCAGCGTCCACAACACCATGGACCCGCCCCAGCGTCCACAACACCATGGACCCGCTCCAGCGTCCACAACACCATGGACCCGCTCCAGCGTCCACAACACCATGGACCCGCCCCAGCGTCCACAACACCATGGACCGCTCCAGCGTCCACAACACCATGGACCCGCCCCAGCGTCCACAACACCATGGACCCGCCCCAGCGTCCACAACACCATGGACCCGCCCCAGCGTCCACAACACCATGGACCCGCCCCAGCGTCCACAACACCATGGAGTATAGGGTGTGCACTTTATTTCAAATCTACTACTGTATAATTTCATTTCTACACCCTATTACGATATCCGACATTTTTCACCATATTTGTTTTAGATTTAGACATTTTATGCACACTTTTAATAATTACTGTACCATCGAAATCACTAATTACATTAACCAATACAAAACTCCTGGCGAATAATGTAAAACAAGCCAAAATACCTACATATACATTAATTATTAATTAGTTGCAATATCACACAACGATGATTGCAAAGTCTCTCACCTTTAACAGAGTCCACGGTAATTACATAATATGATTCCCTAATTTGTATGTGTGGATAAAGTGCTGCGTACTCGGTTTGCGTGTGACCAGCAGTAGCAGCCTGTTTGATCAGGCCCTGATCCACTGCGAGGCCTGGTCATGAGCCGAGCCGCGGGGTCGTTGGCCCCCGAAACACCCTCCAGGTATACCAGTATTTTTATAAATTAATAAAACCCCAAAATGTTAATTTTCATGACATTATGTTCACAGTGACCCGCCTTGTAGTTGACACTTGTTACATAGCATTGAGTTAATCAGTCATTGTAGTACATTCCGAAATTCTTGTTGCTGTTCATTTATTACAGATCCAAATGTTTTGTGTTAACTAAGGATTTTTACAAAAGTTTATTATGTATTGAGACTAAAAATAAAGAAGTATTCTGTCATTACCTGCTGAACAACAAGATTTTCTTCAATAAGTGAAGACCTTCAATACATCAGTGTTTTACCAAGATTTAACGACACCTACAGTGGATATAAATGGCGTACTGCTGGTACGTGTCACACTGTAGAGCTCAACACAAGGAACTTCCCAATAAAAACTTGTTGTGAAGCCTGTTTTTTCTTCACGTATAATATTATTTCAACAGAGTTCTGCTACAGCTGGTACAGATGGCTGGTGGGGCCCAGACACCATTTTTCATCAGGCTGGAGGGTGACTGCCCAGCCACAGAGGACCTCGCCCGTCTCTTCAATATCCCCTTCAGGTAGGTGTTGAAAATCAAGATTTAAATCACTTTTAAGACAACTGCAGAAATTATCACACATACGTTTAATGCAAATAGTGTAAAAATAATATACTAAGTTGATGCTTAGTGTCATAGAAAATCCTTGCTGCTTTGGAATATATACTAAAAGGTTTTCAAGGAGTTATGCCTTGATATCTTGTGGAGGGCTCTTGATCTAAGGAATTGGAGCTAATCTTTCAACAAAAGTGATTACCTTTCATTCCCCAAGAGCTGTAAACCCTTCAGAATTTAGTGCTTTCTCTTGCATATGACATGTAATATATAATACTAACAACAAACTACTACTGCTCCTATCATTATTATTACTACTACTACTGCTACTACTACTACACCTAATAATAATAATCGTAATAATACTAGCAGGTTGTCCCCTCCCACCAGGAAGTACTACACCCCGGTGGGGGACGAGAGTACACAGAGCGTGACACAGCTGATCTCTGTGGTGACACGGAGTGCAGTGAATGACACCTTCACCTGGTACCCACACGCTGACAAGGTCATCTTCATGGAAGATGATGTACTCCTCAGTCCGGACTTTCTCTGGTGAGAGAGAAAGACAGACAGATTACCTTTATATGACCTAGTATTAGTTACATAATACACTGTGGGTGTATCCAAGGTTGTTGGTATTTTATTTGTCAGGATAAATTTCAAAATGTTCTGGTGACGCGAGTCTTAGTTATACGATGACTCAGCGGAGTCGAGCTTTTGGTCATACGACGAAAAAGCTCAACTTTCGAGGCATCTCCGTAAAAAAATGAAGATCACATCGTAAGATTTGTTATATTAGGTTATTTTATGCTCAGTATGATGGTTGCTGTCATTAATCTATGCACCAGTGATAACTAAAATCTTCACATTTGTTGCTGTGGGATTTTTCTGATTTTCCTTATTTGATTTTCTTGCTCTCCCCAATGTTGTTGCCATATTTATCCGTCTGACACATGTTTTCGGACTAATTATGCTATAGAAAAAATACTTGTATGTTCTTTGATCTTTGTATTTCTTTTTATTTTCTTTACTATAGTTTCTCAGATTTTCATTTTCATTTTTTGTTCATTTAGACTAATAGGACTAGACTTGCAGTCTTCGCTTTCCCACAAATCCTCATCTGTTTTTTTCAGTAATTCTTCCCTTTGCTTAACATATATGCGCCGAGATTTCCCTTTTAGGTACATGTTTGTATTTCTGTAACTGGCTACATGATGTGTTAAGCTTAAACCTTCTTGATTCAGTAAGATCATACTAATGACCTTTACTTACTAGTTTTTCCTACTTAGTTTTTATACGCTGTTTTCATCACATCATACAAGTTAAACAACTTGTATGCACTGAACACTTGCCAATTTATAATTGATTACAGCTAAAGAAGAGCTTGCGCTGTTCAACTGCTTATTTTGTACGTACAGGAATGTGAAGTCTCTCATCCACAGGTACTTCCAGCAGAACGTACAGGAATGTGAGAAGTTTCTCATCCACAGGTACTTCCAGCAGAACGTACAGGAATGTGAGAAGTTTCTCATCCACAGGTACTTCCAGCAGAACGTACAGGAATGTGAGAAGTTTCTCATCCACAGGTACTTCCAGCAGAACGTACAGGAATGTGAGAAGTTTCTCATCCACAGGTACTTCCAGCAGAACGTACAGGAATGTGAGAAGTTTCTCATCCACAGGTACTTCCAGCAGAACGTACAGGAATGTGAGAAGTTTCTCATCCACAGGTACTTCCAGCAGAACGTACAGGAATGTGAGAAGTTTCTCATCCACAGGTACTTCCAGCAGAACGTACAGGAATGTGAGAAGTTTCTCATCCACAATTACTTCCAGCAGAACGTACAGGAATGTGAGAAGTTTCTCATCCACAGGTACTTCCAGCAGAACGTACAGGAATGTGAGAAGTTTCTCATCCACAGGTACTTCCAGCAGAACGTACAGGAATGTGAGAAGTTTCTCATCCACAGGTACTTCCAGCAGAACGTACAGGAATGTGAGAAGTTTCTCATCCACGGTACTTCCAGCAGAACGTACAGGAATGTGAGAAGTTTCTCATCCACAGGTACTTCCAGCAGAACGTACAGGAATGTGAGAAGTTTCTCATCCACAGGTACTTCCAGCAGAACGTACAGGAATGTAAGAAGTCTCTCATCCACAGGTACTTCCAGCAGAACGTACAGGAATGTGAGAAGTTTCTCATCCACAGGTACTTCCAGCAGAACGTACAGGAATGTGAGAAGTTTCTCATCCACAGGTACATCCAGCAGAACGTACAGGAATGTGAGAAGTTTCTCATCCACAGGTACTTCCAGCAGAACGTACAGGAATGTGAGAAGTTTCTCATCCACAGGTACATCCAGCAGAACGTACAGGAATGTGAGAAGTTTCTCATCCACAGGTACTTCCAGCAGAACGTACAGGAATGTGAGAAGTTTCTCATCCACAGGTACTTCCAGCAGAACGTACAGGAATGTAAGAAGTCTCTCATCCACAGGTACTTCCAGCAGAACGTACAGGAATGTGAGAAGTTTCTCATCCACAGGTACTTCCAGCAGAACGTACAGGAATGTGAGAAGTTTCTCATCCACAGGTACTTCCAGCAGAACGTACAGGAATGTAAGAAGTCTCTCATCCACAGGTACTTCCAGCAGAACGTACAGGAATGTAAGAAGTCTCTCATCCACAGGTACTTCCAGCAGTACGTACAGGAATGTGAGAAGTCTCTCATCCACAGGTACTTCCAGCAGAACGTACAGGAATGTAAGAAGTCTCTCATCCACAGGTACTTCCAGCAGTATGTACAGGAATGTGAGAAGTCTCTCATCCACAGGTACTTCCAGCAGAACGTACAGGAATGTAAGAGGTCTCTCATCCACAGGTACTTCCAGCAGACAGCACGACTCATGGACGATGATCCAACGATACTGGCGGTCTCAGCACACCACACCTACTCCTTCCCTGGGCTGGGCTTCAACCCAACACGACTTCTTCGTGGGATCATGCCTCCTCAGTGGGGGTGGATGGCGACGCGCAGGCTTATCCAGGCTTGGGCCCCCGATTACTGGGTACCAACATGTAACTTCACGTCTTACGGGATTCTCTCTGATTATTTACCCAGTTATGCAGAACAACCACGGGGGAAGTTGAATGAGAGTTATTAATCAACTCCCCCCGTGGTTGTTTTGCATCTTGTATAGCTTGTTCGCGATATTTGCATTATCCAGTTATATATTGTAGTTATATGCTGGTCTATTTGTGTGTTCTTAGATCTTTAATGTAACGTTTCCTGCAAGTGGGAGAGATTTCCTTCAGTGAGGGTGACCGCGTGTATATCCTTTCCAGATGTTTTAACTTATTCTCTCTCTCTCTCGCATATATATATATATATATATATATATATATATATATATATATATAAGGGAGACTCGCAGCCTGACACTGAAGCTGGCCGCTGTCGTCAAGATGATTAGGTCGAGTTCAGTCTCAGGCTTAATAATCTTATCTCCATGGGGAAGTGGAATAGAATTCTTCCTCCGTAAGCTATGCGTGTCGTAAGAGGCGACTAAAATGCCGGGAGCAAGGGGCTAGTAACCCCTTCTCCTGTATATATTACTAAATGTAAAAGGAGAAACGTTCGTTTTTCCTTTTGGGATACCCTGCCTCGGTGGGAGACGGCCGACGTGTTGAAAGAAAGAAAGTATATATATATATATATATATATATATATATATATATATATATATATATATATATATATATATATATATATATATATATATGTATATATATATATATATATATATATATATATATATATATATATATATATATATATATGTGTGTGTGTGTGTGTGTGTCAGAATCCTTCAGAACACAATAAACATTGAGAGAGCCACATATTTTAGCACGCCTGCTACAAGATCAAAGATCGGGGCTTCAAGACAAGTAATTTACTCATGTCTCTCGTGCTTGTCACCCACAGGGAGACTGGGACTACTGGGTGATGGCCATGGCACGGTCGAAGGGTCTAGATATAGTGTTTCCCGAAATATCTCGCTCGCTCCACGCTGGAAGCTGTGGCACTCACATTGACGGCTTCCTCCAGGCAATGGTCTTCAGTCGGCAGTCAGCCATTCGCACCCTCACGAATCTTACTGGCATTGATGGGTCTGTATGTTTGCAAAGTTGCACGCGTTAGTGTGTGTGTGTACTCGCCTATATGTAATTGCAGGGGTCGATTCACAGCTCTGTGTGTGTGTGTGTGTGTGTGTACTCACGTATATGTGGTTGCAGGGGTCAATTCACAACTCTGTGTGTGTGTGTGTGTGTGTACAGCGCCTGGGAAATGGGAGGTAATCAGATATGATCCAAGTAAGGGGAGGTTAGGTGCTCCATGATTTGACTAATAACTTCTATCTTATGACAGCTCTTATTCATATGACTCCTTTTTTTCCAGGTTATTCCGAGAGGCGTACTCAGCAGAGGTGCACAGTGATGTGGCCCGAGCCACACCTCTCACTCTGACATCACCAAATAACTGTGGCCCTAACCTTGTGCCAGTTAAACAAGTATGATTTAACAGACATGTAGGCCTATATCATAACAATTTTGTTAATGTATAATCAGTCAAAGCTTTATTTTTTTCAGTATGCAGTACAATATAAACAAACATTACATACAACATAAGATAAATGAAGGAATTAAATATTGTTGCACTATACAGCTTGTGTAAATCTTAGCAACATCATTATTGCAGGACGGTCCATTTGTTATGTTCTTCAGTGACCAGCGGGAACGCTACGCTGTCTTACTAGTGAGTTATCTAACATAACCACTTTCCTTTAGTTGTTAAGAGATAATAACAGATGCTGTAATTTATCGGAAGGAGGATTGTAACTGGATTTCCATGAATTCGAATTGTCCATTCACTGAGATTTTACAATCGTGTCATTGCGATTCTCCGAGTCGGCTACTGTAATTCATGTCTATGTAACATAAGATAGCTACGGAATATTTATTTAATTTATAATTTATACCATGCTACAAATACAGGAGTTCCTCAGGATACGAACGCTAAAAGTTATAAATATCCACTCTTACAGATTAAGCTCTTTGAAACCATTTGCATTTATTACAACAGCTGATACACATTAAGATCATTTGTTAATCATAACCATTCTTTGTAATGTTTTCTATAAAACAACTCGTTTGTAATTTAAAACACTAGGAATATAACACGACTCACGAAATCGTAATGACACGATTGCAAACAAACCATACCACGGGTGGGGTTCGAACCTGACGGTCTGGAGATTTGACTCTCTGACCGCGGGTTCGAACCCCACCCGTGGTATGGTTTGGAATATAACACGTTTGTAAGTTAAAGTACCAGGAATACATTTACGAATTGAAACATTAGGAACACAACACATGCAATTTGGAACACTACGAACACAATACGTTTTTAAGTTGAAATCCAGGACACAACACTTTTATAAGTTGAAACATCAGGAACACATCACTTTTAAAGTTAAGACACCAATAGAATAACACTTGTAAATTGAGAATTTTCTGTATTTTAACTAACCTTAGCTCTTATTAAAAGTTAATTATTATCATTTATTATTATTATACTCTAGGTGATCCAGTTTGTATCCTTTTTTTGCAAGTGTCTTGGAATGTACACTGGTGACATACGAGGAGACTTTGAGCATGTGCAGATCCTACGGATCCAAGGCCACAAGCTGTACCTGGTCGAGTGCCCACAGTCACCACACTGGTAGGTAGAGCGAGGCTCAAACCCACATTTGGGTTTCCGGTATTTGTAACTGTCTTGGGAATCTTCCATCTAACGATCGTTTGTTTTAGAAATGGGGTTAAAAGTTAAAACCTATTTTAGTTTAGGTTAGTGGAGTCTGAACTATTGACAGATCGTGTGATTAGAGACCCGTTTCAGGAGATACTGCCCATCCTGTTTGCTAACGAACAGAACATCAAACGCACATATTATGGCACAATGTACCTAAACTTATTACTGTATATAAACTTTTAAATACATTAAAAAGCGAAATAGCAGCGTCTATAAAACAAACACGTTTTTTTTCTGCGACCCACAGCAGGTTGCTAACACTATGTACCTACTTGCTGGTAAGTAAATAGCAGCAGCAAATGTAAGAAAACATTTCCAACGTTTCCACTTATACTGGAATCGAATCTAGGTCGTTCAAAATGCGAGCCGAAGGCACTACCACTTGAGCCCCAGGTTGCATCCTGGGGAAAATGATCAAAGGACCACAATAGAAATAAGCCAGATATGGAGGTTTTCTTGGGTTATCAACTTATCATTGGTTAATAACCCGAATAAAACCTTCATCTCATACGTATTTCTTCTGATGATTATTTGGACTCTGTGTACCCCTTGATTATAGTAAGGTTATTTAGCTACAGGTACACATAAGTATAATTATCATACATCGTTTAACGTGTAAATTACCTAGGATAACCCAAAAAAAGGTCAAAGTGACTGGTTCTCACTTCTCTGAATGCGTCCAACCTGGCATGACCAGAATTTGAGGTCGAGTTCCTTGCCTAGTATAAATAAAACTGAGCACGTGTAATGACCCCAATGGAAATAAGTCACTTTATCTGACTTTTTTGGGTTATGCTAGGTTCTCTACACATATGCTGCTATGTATGATAATCTATGTAACTGTATTTGTGTATACCTGAATAAACTTACTGTTTACTGTGTTCTCTAAGTCTAGCCTGATGGTGTTCTCTCCGCTAGTCCGTTGAGTGGAAAAAGTGATAGAAAACGAGGGTGGGTGAAGGTATACTAGAATAAAAACTGTGAGATACGCTTTGGCATTTTTTTTGCAGGAAAGTAAAGGTTATTGGGAGGTAAATGCGTTCATGGCAGGTCAACAGAAAATAAATCAGACACCTTTATTTGAAGTAGGGATTGTGGTCTTATAGTTACCCACGCGTTGGAGGATAGCTACAACTACGGAGTCGCCAAGCACTGTCGTGCAGGCCCATACTCTCATCTTTTCTGTTTTCCTAGAAGGTGCCTATACCTCAGACTACAGCCCATCATTAGGCAACACTTCTTTGGTGAGTGAATTGAGGTAAAAATGGGAGATTCAGTGTTGACTTCACTGAATAATTTGGTGGATCACGCAAAGTTCTGTTGTTAACTGTGGATGGTTTGAATGCTAGTTCATTCATTAATATGCTACCCAAACTGGCGGTTTACAGGTTTTTAGTTGACAGTCCAGATTATAGATTGCGGATCCCCACAAATTAAGTTTTGGTAGCTTCGGGTGAGTTGGCCTACCAGCGGTTTGTGGTAGGGCATTGTATTTAGCTAGGGCTCAAACAGCACCAGCGTCTGTACACTCTTGGCCTTGTGGCTGCTACCTAACGTTAGGTCTCTCCATACCCCTTGTGCAAAGAGCCTTCTTTTTGGGCATCAGTTTTCATTACTGTGTTATGTCCTCATGATAAGCCCTAATCTGGTTACCCCCGTCTACACTAGGTGGTTCCTTAAACATCTTGAGTATGCTGAGTGAAAAACTTGAAGCCTAAACTGTTAAAGCTAAAAAGATTTGTTATAGCTTTTTCCAAGCTCATCAGTGATCTCAAGTCTATTAATATTTTTTTTTTTTTGCCACAGTCAGGTCGAGCAGGTTATTTTCTCTGCTTAGAATTATTACAGTTGTTTTAGAGCAGTCCTGAACTGCTCTTAGAAGTTGTAAGATCCAAGATTCTTTGTCATCTTTAGTTTTGGTCCTTTTCTGCCAGTTATTTTCATTCATTACTATACATAGCTTTCCTAGGCTTTTCTGAATTAAGGTATTCTGAATAATTTTAAGCTTGTCTTTTGAACGATTTTTATGATCTGAATAATTTTGAGCTTGTCTTCTGAACGATTTTTCATCATGTCTTGTCCCTGAGAAGTTTCTATTTTTGCTTTTAAATCAAGACAACTTTTCAATTTCGCTTGATTTTTTTTATATATTAGTAAAGATAGCCAAAGTAAACCATGGTAACCATTAATTAATACGTATTCACTAGACATAGGTCCACAAATAAAGACAGGTTGATAAGACACATGTCGGTATAACATTATCATATTCAAAAATAGACACATAAGAACATAAGAAAGAAGGAACACTGCAGCAGGCCTACTGGCCCATGCGAGGCAGGTCCAAGTCTCCCACCGGCTTAAGCCAATGCCCCGACCCAGCCAGGTCAGGTTACATTCACTTAAGGAAGGAGCACGGCATCTGACCTAGTAGCACAAACTAGTCAGGTACAACTCACACCCACCCGCACCCACTCATATATTTATCTAGCCTATTTTTAAAACTACACAACGTTTTAGCCTCTATAACTGTACTCGGGAGTTTGTTCCACTCATCGACAACTCTATTACCAAACCAATGCTTTCCTATATCCCTTCTGAATCTGAATTTATCCAACTTAAAGCCATTGCTTCGAGTCCTGTCAATACAAGATATTTTTAGCACGCTATTTACATCCCCTTTATTTATTCCTGTTTTCCATTTATATACCTCAATCATATCCCCCCTAATTCTACGCCTTTCTAGAGAGTGCAGATTCAGGGCCCTCAGTCTATCCTCATAGGAAAGATTTCTGATACAGCTTGGGATTCTGGAGTGACCAAGATCCCAGGACCAAAACCTATCCCGTATACTTGTCTTTTCATTCATATTATTGATATCATTATACCTTTTACCTTCATTTTGCGTTATGTCGTTATACTAATATTAACGCCATTTCGGTGACAGTTGCAGAAAGGACCTTAATTGCGACGCTTCACCCGTGGGTCAGGTTTCTGTAGTCAGTGGCTGAAGAAACCTGTTCCATAGGCGAAACGTCTCAATAAAATTCCTCCCTACAATTTTCTTCGCCACTTGTCTCCAATACGCCATTTTGTCCAGGGCCAGAAAAAAAAGGTCTTTTGTACAGGCGAAATGTTGTTCGAATGTACTTTCCAATTTCTGCTTTTGTATATTTTCAGAACTATCCAACGTTTTCTCATCACTGATACTAGGCAGTTTGTTCCACTCATCTATCCCTTCAACTAGTGTGTCAATACTGGTGAAAGGCTCTTGATCCAAGTAATTGAACTACCCTCCTCTTCCTCGGATCAAACATGTTGACCTCCCATTCCCCAAGTTTAGTGCCTCTCCGTGAATACAGTAAAAATCCACTTACGTACAGTTTCATTGCTAAACTAATGCTTTCCTACACTCTTAAATATTTTCTAATGTTAAATAAATATAATTTCTGCGGAGAATATGATACGGTGTGTTTCTCCTCAGTGTGAGTGTACCTCAACACTACACAGCTGTTCCTCATGATGACCACCTGATGGAGGCACTGACGGCCCTTGATTTCTTCCGTCGGAGCCGGGAGCTGCGAACAGCCTTTCGGGTCAGACGACCCTCTCAGGACTTCCTGGAGGAGGCGCAGCTGGACAATGTTATCACAGGGTATGCTGTCACCGGCATGGATGGTCCCACACTCTTCCTGAATAAGGGACTGGTGATGCCAATAGAAACACAAAAGGTGCCAAGCGGGATTTTTGGGTCTACCAGTCAAGATGACATTATTAGTGAAAGTGAACCAAGTGGCAATGCACAGTTCCAAATTCATTATAATTACTCAATGAAAAATGCTGTGAAAGACGGTGAACTTGAAAAGTTTTACGAAGACATTACTGACAAAGTTAAAAACAGTGATAATCTGCATTCTGTAGTTAAAATCAACCATGAAGCTGATGTAAGACCAATGAAGGTATTCAGAAATCAGAGAGCAATAAGTATTGAAACGATGGGCTCACACTCATACACGTACTACAAAGTCTGCGTAACGTCCACCTGTGTGGTTTGGGATCCCTTGCTACCCCACCAGCATCTGCCTCACCTACTGAATGTTGCAGCTAAGAAGTCCCAAACTGACAATGGTTCATATGATGCGACTTTAGAATTCACTGTCCAAGATTTTTATAACAATCCAGGCTTGTTTGATTAATATCACTAAATTCTGAACAGTTTCATATACAATGTACTGTACGTGAAGTAGTGCATATAAATATGTTCAAATATTATACAATCAGTGATTTATTCATCTGGCTTGTAAATAAGGTACTCTTGTGAGGGGATAATATTAACAGTATGATAACTCTAAAATGATCGTTCTAGAATTACAATATCTAGGCATATTTCCTTATACCTACTGCCCCTGTTCACCCATCAGTAAATAGGTACCCGAGGAAGGCGAGACATGGGCAATGAAAGTCTTTCATCTGCTGCCCCTGTTCACCTAGGAGTAAATAGGTATACCTAGGTGTTAGCCGACTGTTGTGGATTACATCCTGAGGGACAAGATTAATCTAAGTTGCCTGAAATACTCTACATAACCAGTAGTTTTCTCTATAGTATGCCAGTGATGTCAGCTAGGTCTGTATCAGTTGTATCATGTAATTGCAGAAAAAGTTTATTATATTTATTATTATTTCCTTAACTGGTGGTGAACAGGGGACCCAGAGTGTCATCGATAGGCCTAATTAACCAACCAACCAACCATGTAAATCAGGGTAATCACACAATACCTAGTAACCACTTGGATGATAATAATAATAATAATGTAAGTAAAAATAACTGAGGAAGGAGCCAGAGCTTGCTACCACCTGCAGCTCACAAGACTCATTCCCACGAGCCTCCCTGGGGCGGGAAAGATGGCAGACCAGAGAAGCCTAGCTTCTTACGAGCCCCGTGAGGGCGGGGAATGGGGCTAGGCCTGGTGGGACAATTGGTCCCAGACGGTGAGGAGGTACTTGTACCTCCTCCCATGGCAGACATTAGTCTGAGACACTCCCGAGAAAGGAGCCAAGGCCGGGCCACCACTTGGAAAAGGCCCGGGCCGGCGAATATACCGGCTAATCTCCAACAACAAAAATAATTCATGAAAATGATTCATAATTTGTAATAGTTTTTTTTGTGTGTCTAGATTCTCCCTTAAAAGCAAATTGGTTAAAGGCTCGTGATCTGAGGAAATGAAGTTCCTTTCTGTAGAACCCCTCCGGGCTTAACGCTTTCCCATAAATATAGTACATGTATATGTATCCATGAAGTCATTATGCAGATCATCCTACTGGTATGATAACTGGTATCAAATTTATTTTGGTTATATTTACAGGGTTTTCTTTCCTACATGACAACTATAGGTTTACAGTGGTAGTTATGAAGGTTTAACCTAGGATAACAAAATAAAGCTAGGTTAGTGTGATTTATTTATGTTTATATATACCAATGAAATATTAAAGTTTGACTTTAAAAATTGTCTATTGTTAGCAGCAAAGATGTCAGGGATACCGTGTCGGATTATTATTTTGTTTAAAATGAGTGCCACAAGTATATAATTAATATTATAATCAAAAGAAGCGCTAAACCACAAGGGTTATACTGCAACACAAGTGTATAAGCCATATTATTTCCACGAAATTACGGTACACTGGAAAAATTCCAGGAATTTACATAAAATCCTCTTAACATTTATATCTAACTTCTTTTACATGACAGTAGTTAGACTGTTGGGTTTAGTCCTGACTCTTTCTCTTCTACTTCAGCTCTTCCTCTCACCGGCTATTCTTCTTCTGTCCCCACTTCTTCCCCCTCGCCCCTAGTGGGTCCTTACCTGAGAGTCTGAACTGAACTAACTTCTTTAAGTATATAAGATGAACTTTTCGGGTACGCTAATTCATGTTTTAGGTTTTAAAATATAATTGACTGGTGACGTAAAGATGACATATAGCCTTAATTGACTCGTGTGGTCTATGTAGACGTACGTATATAAAAGCAATTTATATAATGTAATAATGGTGGAATTACCAACAATGTGTTAGGTGAAAGGACACATCCGCAACTGTTCTTTTACCTAACATAACAGTATAAAACAGCCAAATTATCATGCCATTTAGTAAATGATTAAGCTTCTATATAACTACAATTTAATTTGCATAAACATTTGTAAACCAAATAATTTTTCTACTTTAACGTAGTTACCCACAAATTTACTTTTGTTTTCTTTGATAGTGTCAGGCCGGATCCTGCGCAGTCAGTCTTTTTATACTAAATAACCCACAACAAATAAATTTGGAAAAATTATTACGTTATATTACGTTAGAAAAACATACGTAAATTAGCCAGGTTTACTTATTTTGGAAGATCATTAACAGAGAGACGAATAATTCCATATAATGGAGACGCCAGGCCGCGACCCACAGAATCAGTGGTCCACGTGCAGACTTAAACACGGGAACAAAGACAATTTTCCTAGTCTCTCCTGGTCATTGTTATGCTAGTATATTTTACTCTGTGCTCTGTTGAACTTTATAATTATTTACCGAAATCTGGAAACTGTAACTGACCATTAGTTAGAAGATATGTTTTAGATAAATTATTATTGTTGTTATTATTATTATTATATCCGCCCTTAAATGTCTTCTTCTGGTGTGAGGAAAATGGTTATAACTGACCATAATTTTTAAAGGGGTGGACTGGTAAGCCAGTGGAAGGCCTCGGTCAGCTGACCGAAAGCTCCAGCTGTGGGTCATCATATGACTAAGACCCGCGTCAGGAAACACTTGTCCTGTTTCCTGACAAACCTTACCTAACCTAGTAAGTAAGTAAGTAAGTAAGTAAGTTTATTCAGGTATACACAAATACATTTACATACATTATCATACATAGCAGCATATGTGTAGAGAACCTAGGATAACCCAAAAAAGTCAGACAGAGTGACTTATTTCCATTGGGGTCCTTTTATACTTAATTTTTACATTGTAGGATATATATGTCATTATATTATAAAGGATATATGTATACTAGGAATAAGGTAAAAGAGTTATTTACATATACATGTGTGTTAACTAAAAATAAAAATCATTCTCCTCCCTTTCTGTCGCAACATTCATTAGGTACTTTTTGGTTCTTTTCTTGAACTGGCTTATGCTATGACTGCCTTTGACATGTGCAGGCAGTCTGTTCCATTCCTTTATTGCTGTACAATAAAAGGTGTTTGAAGCCTGGCCACTGACTGTGGGTACTACAAAGTTGTGCTCTCTCCCCCTAGTACTATGACTGCTTTGGTTCCCAGCCTTGACAAAATTGGCAGCAAGATATTCTGGACACTGTTTGTGAGCAATTTTATAAACTTGATTTAATTTAAGTTGTTTTACTCTGTCTTCAATATTCAGCATATCCAATTGTTGTAATTCATCCTGGCCTACATGCTCTCTTGGTCCCAGGTCCAGGATGAATCTTACCATTTTGTTCTGGGTGATTTGCAGCTTATCTTTCAGTTTTTTGTCAAGGCAGAGTACCATGAAGAGCAAGCGTAGTCAATATGACATTGTATAAGGGCTGACATAGAGTCCTGCGAGCCTCAGTAGGTAGACACTGTGCTTGTCTGTAGAGGAACTTCAGTCTGGCATTCACTTTCTTTACTACACTGTTCCCTATCAATTCTCCTGACATGCATGGGTCAAGGGATTCCCAGATATTTTACTGAGGAAACTGAAGTGATGGATTCCCATTACACCGGACATTAAAATTATTTACCCTGCTCAGTTTATATTTCGTGCCAAAGAGTATGGCTTCTGTTTTCCCTAGATGTAACGATAGTTTGTTGTCTACTAACCATTTGCTGCAGGACTCCAGTTCCAGTGTTAATACATTAGATATATCTTGTGGGTCTTTACCTGACACTAACAGAGCACTGTCATCCGCATACAGTAGGAGTTTGCACTTGACACTGATGGGCATATCATTTACATAACACAGGAATAATAAAGGACCCAGAATACTACCTTGGGAACTCCACATGCTATCGGCAGTGGTTCTGATTCCGTTTTGTTGATTTTGACAATTTGTTTCCTGTTGCTAAGATAGGACTTAAACCAGTCTGTGGAACCTATGCCGATAGCTTGAAGTTTCTTACATAATATATTGTGGTTGACAGTATCGAAGGCCTTTTGCAAGTCTAAAGTTACCATTCCTATGAGGTTCCCTATAGACATTTCAGTTCTCATGTAATCCATCAGATTAATTAGGAGGTGTCGGTTGAGTAAGATCTCCTAAAGCCTGATTGGTAACTATGAAGAATGTTGTTGTCACTAAGATATTTAACTACTTGACAGTACACCGCCCTAATCTGGTGTGTACGTATTACTATATATATATATATATACGTATATATATATATATATATATATATATATATATATATATATATATATATATATATATATATATATATATATATACATGTATATATATATATAAAATATATATATATATATATATATATATATATATATATATATATATATATATATATATATATATATATATATATATCTGCCTTGAGGGGACACAACCTTAATGCTTCACTAAATTATATTTATTAGGGGATATTTTATGTTGTAAATAAATATCATCGATTTATAAATGAGGAAATAAAAACATTAATATTAAAGTTAAAGGTTAAGAATTCCTCAGAAGCAAGTAAGTTTTATTCAGGCTAAATTTATTGATGTTTTTAGAGATCAGCTTTTGAATTCTACTTTTATTATTTATTCTCTGGGATATATATCCAGGATATATATACACCGAAAGGTGTATGTCTGTCTGTATATACACCGACAAGTGTATGTCTGTCAGTATATATACCGAGAGTTTACTTTTATCCCTAGTTTAGGGGTTAGAGTATTGTTGATTGTGTGAGTTAGACCTACCTGGCATGGGCCAGTAGACCTACCTACCTACATTCCTGTATTTAGTGGTGAACAGGCGACATACAACCTTAATGACCCTCTTGAGTAGTCGATAGACTTGAAACCCACTTGACCACCCAACAGGTAAAGCCGCGCGATTAATACATCGCCTGGGGGAACGACAGGTCAAGCAGGTAAGATCCGAGGAAGAGGAGAACCACTCCACCTTGTGAGTAATCAAGATTTCTCTTAGGGTAAGCCAACGGAAGCAAGTAATAAGATGTAGTTCTTTAATCATGCTGAGGCGCTAAACCCGTAAAGGTCATAAATCACCCTGGTAATTGACGAAATTCAAGTTTGATACATGAAAAGGGATAATATTTCCAGTTCCTTGGATCAAGAGCTCTTTCTAGCGTCGATGCATTCCCGCTGAAGGAGGTATGATTTATTTTCAGTGCACTAAGGTTCATCAGTCGATTCTCATATATATATATATATATATACATATATATATATATATATAATGTATATATATATATATATATATATATATATATATATATATATATGCAGAACAACCACTGTGAAAAAGCGAAATTCCAAGCGCTTTCGTGACTTCTCACATTATCAAGGAGCTATAAAAAGAACCTTAGAAAACTTACCTAACCTTATTATAAAAAACGCAATTTAATTTAGTCTAATCCAACTAAATAAATTTTAGATAAGTTTACAATAATTTAATTATTATTATAATCAAAAAGAAGCGCTAAACCACAGGGGTCATGCAGCACAATAATTTAATAATAAGCAAACACAATGAAATATGTATATATTTTTCGTTAGGTTCAGAATTTTTTTTGCTTAATTATTGCATACACAAATTTTCGCTTGCCCTATTCGGCAAGAAGAGCGTTGCTATTTAAGCCAAAATTGCAACAAGTTTTACCTATTCGGCACGACAATATATATATATATATATATATATATATATATATATGAAAAGAGCAACAGCTTTTAGACTTAGAAATTTAATTTAATATAGATAGGAGTGTTGTATAACCTATGTAAATTTAGTGCATGTCTTTGAATACAATAATTAAATGCAAATAATATTAATGAAAATAAAAT
Organism: Cherax destructor; assembly: GCA_009830355.1. Taxonomy (NCBI): domain Eukaryota; kingdom Metazoa; phylum Arthropoda; class Malacostraca; order Decapoda; family Parastacidae; genus Cherax; species Cherax destructor. The sequence goes on along the minus strand of WNWK01000872.1, from coordinate 290,874 downwards.
AATATCGCGTGGTGGTGAGTAGAGGCAGAGGGCGGCAAGCAACGCCACCTTCCCCCCAAGCTACTGCCGCCCCGCCTCCTCTCTCACTATTCATTACACTTACACACCCATTGACGTTGCCATTTGTCCTCGCCGCTCATTTCCTCGCGTATACCGCTAGTGTACGCCTTGTCAGCATGCAAGTGTATAGAAGGGATAAAGGTAAATGTGGTTGTTTTATTCTCCATCTCATGTGGTGTGGGTCTGTAAAATTAGAATATCTGGCGTACGTTTGTGTTGTTCCCGCGCATTACTGCTCTGCCAGGCGGGAGCCGCATTCCGCGCCATGATAAGTAGTACTCCATGTTTTTGGCAAATTCTTGCAAATACTGGCAAAATATTAGACAAATGATATTTTATACGTAGATGATGCTTTATTTATGAAGCATCTTGTTGGTTGTCTGTGTTGAATAAGTCTTTAAAAATTAATAGTTTAAATTATCCCGCCTGGCCCAGCCTTGGCGGAGGAATACAAGTACTCATCAGTTTCCCGCCAAACAAGAGTCCTGAGCGCTCGAACACGGACGAGTGTTGCCTTTACTCGTGCTTATTTGGGTGTTTTGTGAGTGATTTAAAGTGTACAAGTGACTGAAAGGTATAAAGTGTTTATATAAGTGTTGCTCGAGGATAACAATGTTTCCTAGAGTAGGTGAGAAGCGTCGAATTGACGATATTGGGATTGAAGACGAAGAAGCCATCGGTTCACTTTGCAGGTATGGCCGCCCAAGTGTCACGTTTGCGTCCTAGCCGAGTATTCTGCAGCTTTGTACGTGAATATGGTGATGTACACTTCATTTCACCTTTCTCGGTGGTTGTCATGATCAGAAAGATTGTTATAGCCTCGTAGTTAACGTGTTTCTTGAGTGTATTTCATCAGCTGATTGTGACGCCATGCCGGGCCGCCGATCAGCTGACAGCACCCGCCATATGGCTGCCGCTATATATCGCTCGTTTATTAACTTCTCGCTGCTTCTACTCCATCCGCTTGTTGTTACTTGGCAGCATTTAAGATCCATGTATCCTCGGATAAGATAGTTGTGTGGCTGAACGACTGTCAAATTGTAATTTGAGGTTTGTTTTCTTGAAACAGCTGATATTGACGTGATCAGCTGATGTTCTTCACATGGCGGGCGCGCCAGCAGGGCGGGGCCTGCGCCCTCCCTCACCACGTCAGGAATAACATTCTAATGGCTCATTCCTAACTCATCTGTGGATATTTTATCTACATATGCTGATCTGCAGGTGTTTTGTTGGTCGTGTGTACAAATTATAGAGAAACTGTAATGATATTAACCGGAACATTGGGCGTCAATGTGGGAATGTTGAACGGAAGTAGAAAAGCGTGGGCGGTGATGCAGAGGCCACGTCGACCTCCGGGTTATATGTCTGGAATGTGTTTGCCGGCTCAAACTACCCCTTAAGGGGAAGTAAAAGAAATTATGGTCACGTGTGTAACTAGATATGAGAACATTTTAATCCTTAAATGCTGCAGAATTCATTTTTTTTGTACGAATTGTCAAGAACCAAAAGTGCAGATTCTCGACTGGATATGTTATAAGGGCACCAATTTTCAAGTTTTGACAGCAAGATTGCAGATTTAACCTCCCCCCATGAGAATACTGTTCAACAGTTGGAAAGTTAAAAAGAAATTGGTCTAACTTTTACATGATAGCAGGAAGAAAAGTACAACCAAGAGCATCGCAATTCCAACATTGTCAGTACAGTATATCAGTTAAAATTATTATCCAATGGTTAATGACAATCTCTAGGCTAAATAATGAAAAAAAAATAGAATTAAGTACAGACGAATTAGGCAGTAAGCAAACTCTACTCTCCTCTACCATTTTCCGTTATAACTGTCTTGAACGTTTTTAAAGCCACTAATATTTTCGTCAGCTGATCAAATTTAAGTTTCTTCCATTTATATATAATTAAATTAGTATTACTAAACCTGTGTTCATATAGCCCAAGATAAAATTTCCCTGAAGATTATATTCCCAGATTTCGATTGGTGAAGTTATGGTATGTTGGCAACATATAATTCTTGAATTTCGTTAGTGAAGAATCGGCATTTATAGCGTCTTTATTAAGTTTGAGTGAGTGAGAGGAGTGAGAGAGTGAGAGTGTAAGAGTGAGTGAGAGTGTAAGAGTGAGTGAGTGTAAGAGTGAGTGAGAGAGTGTAAGAGTGAGTGAGAGAGTTAAGAGTGAGTAGAGTGTAGAGTGAGTGAGAGTGAGTGAGAGAGTGTAAGAGTGAGTGAGTGAGAGAGTGTAAGAGTGAGTGAGAGAGTGTAAGAGTGAGTGAGAGAGTGTAAGAGTGAGTGAGAGAGTGTAAGTGTGAGTGAGAGAGTGAGAGTGTGAGTGTATGAGTGTGAGAGTGTACGAGTGTAGAGTGTACGAGTGTGAGAGTGTACGAGTGTGAGAGTGTACGAGTGTGAGAGTGTACGAGGTGTGAGTGACGAGTGTGAGAGTGTACGAGTGTGAGGTGTACGAGTGTGAGTGTACGAGTGTGAGGTGTACGAGTGTGAGAGTGTACGAGTGTGAGAGTGTACGAGTGTGAGAGTGTACGAGTGTGAGAGTGTACGAGTGTGAGAGTGTACGGGGTGAGTGAAGAGTGTACGAGTGTGAGAGTGTACGAGTGTGAGAGTGTACGAGTGTGAGAGTGTACGAGTGTGAGAGTGTACGAGTGTGAGAGTGTACGAGTGTGAGAGTGTACGAGTGTGAGAGTGTACGAGTGTGAGAGTGTACGAGTGTGAGAGAGGGAGATGGAGGGAGGGAGAGGGAATGCGGGCGTTGCATGTGTAACGTGATCAAGATCCCAAGACCGAAACGTTTTCTAATATGTCCTAGTGTTTACTCATTTGTCTTTAAACCAATTTGTGGGTATCAGTTACCAAGGTTTATACTGTGTACATTATTCAACTCGGTAATTTCGTTTGAAAGTGGCCATTAAATGTATAAAGTAATACTCCAACCTAGAGAGAACAAGTGACCAGACACGTATCATTATTGCCTTAGCATCTCTTTAGTTTTCAAAGTTTTGGTTATCCAACCTATATTTTTTCTTGCACTTGTGATAAGAACATTGTTATGGTCCTTGAACGTAAGATCTGTCATTATCACTCCTAAGTCTCGCATGACTTATGTTCTAATGAGTGGTTTGAGTTTATCTCTTGCTCCTATCTTGGTTTTTATTTCCTTCATTCCTCCGCAACTTAGTAACTGAAATTTGTCTTCATTGAGTATCATATTGTTGCCTGTAGCTACAGGAAGACTTTGTTTATATCATGGAGGCTCGCTGTCTTCTGTAATTGATTTCGCTCTGTCATGTATGAGAATGAGAAGGTTGGGTTATTTTTCTTACACTTGCACAAAAAAAATGTCCATGATCAAACTAGCCTAATAGGCATTTTAAGCCTAAGTTATAACACAACTCGTATAAAGCCAAGAGCTCCATAATTATCATGTTTTATGCAAATATTTTGTATACGTAAACATTAGGTATTGTCATAAAATATTTTTGCTTCCATTATATGCCCCTTGGTATAAATATTTGAAATCACTATTATCACCACTTATTTGATTACAGTTTTTGCCTTTGCCGCATGGAAACTTCACTAAAGACTTTCACTTGGACACCAAGTTTCTCGGGTCCATGGACTTGAAAAAATGCTTGGTACGTTAAGTGAAACATTGGGGGATCAAATTTATCATTTATATACAGTAGATGTTTTTCCTGCACAGGGTGTAGAGGTTTTTCTAAACAGTTTTCATTTTATGCTACAATAATCTGGCAAGTTCACTGTGAGAGGGTGGTATGTGAGTGGATGAAGGGTGAGCGGAAGCGTAGGTTGGTGAAGCTTAGCGCCCCTGTCAGTTGTCGCTAGTGTTGGGCGGGAGTATGTTGGGGGGAGGGGAAGTGATGGTTTTGGGGTGGAGTGGACGCTCGTCCTTGTGTAAATATGATTGTGGAGCGTCTTTGCCTTGGGCGTCTAGTTCTTGCTCCCTGCCCGCCGGGCATTGGAAGTGTACTACTATTTGTAACGGTGTTTGGCATGAGGGAGAAGTCTTGTTACTAACCATGCGCACTAACTCACGTGGCGCGAGTATCCTTCCTTGATGCATGGCTTTATAAGCGCCCTGACTACCTGAAATTTAGCCCTTTACTTCCTAGGGTTTATGAGAACAAGAACAGAGGAGCAAATGAGACAATGATAGGAACAGGCTGACTAGGGATTTAATGTGTTGATTTAACGTATTAACACTTATTTCGTAAAACTAATTTAAAGTTTTCATGTTCTTCAACTCTATGTATCTTTGGTTAGGTCTCATTTAGATTATGCTGCAGTTTTGGTCACCGTATCACAGAATGGATATAAATGCAATAGAAAACATACAGAGGAGAATGACGAAGTTGATCCCATTTATCGGAAATAAGAACATAAGAAAGAAGAAACACTGCAACAGGCCTACTGGCCCATGCGAGGCAGGTCCAAATCTCCTACCGGATAAAGCTAATGCCCTAACCTAGTCATGTCAGGTCATGTCAGGTCACATTCACTTAAGGAAGGAGCACGGCATCTGACCTAGTAGCACAAGCTAGTCAGGTCCAACTCACACCCACCCGCACCCACTCATGTATTTATCTAACCTATTTTTAAAACCCTGTCAAATATTTGCCAGTATATATCACCCATGACTATCCGCAGAAACATTTATGCCTCTCACCTCTCCAATATTTAATACCTGTCACCACCCTTGACTTGTACTCGTTACGCAGGCGAGATAGATGTATCATAATCTACACTTGGAAAATCCTAGAAGGAATGGTCCCGAATCTGCACACAAAATCACTCCCTACGAAAGTAAAAGACTGGGCAGGCGATGCAAAGTACACCTAATGAAAAGTAGGGGCGCCATTGGTACACTAACAGAAGTGTGCGGGGCCCAAGACTTCAACAGCCTCCCACCATGCATAAGGGGAATTACCAGTAGGTCCCTGGCTGCCTTCAAGAGGGAGCTAGACAGATACTTAAAGTCGGTGCCTGATCAGCCGGGCTGTGGTTCGTACGTTGGACTACGTGCGGCCAGCAGTAACAGCCTGGTTGATCAGGCCCTGATCCACCGGGAGGCCTGGTCGTGGACCGGGCCGCGGGGGCGTTGATCCCCGGAATGCCCTCCAGGTAGACTCCAGGTAGGTAGCAGCTTCCCCCCACAACCACAGCGATCAGCACCTTATCACAGCGACCAGCACCTTCTCCCCACAACCACAGCGACCAGCACCTTCTCCCCACAACCACAGCGACCAGCACCTTCCCCCACAACCACAGCGACCAGCACCTTCCCCACAACCACAGCAACCAGCACCTTCCCCCACAACCACAGCGACCAGCATCTTTCCCACACAACCACAGCGACCAGCACCTTCCCCCCACAACCACAGCGACCAGCACCTTCCCCCACAACCACAGCGACCAGCACCTTCCCCCCATAACCACAGCAACCAGCACCTTCCCCCACAACCACAGCGACCAGCACCTTTCCCACACAACCACAGCGACCAGCACCTTCCCCATAACCACAGCGACCAGCACCTTTTCCCACCACAGCGACAGCACCTAACCGCGACAGCACCTTCCATAACCACAGCGACCAGCACCTTCCCCATAACCACAGCGACCAGCACCTTTTCCCCATAACCACAGCGACCAGCACCTTCCAACCCGCAGCACCTTCCCCATAACCACAGCGACCAGCACCTTTCCCCATAACACAGCGACCAGCCCTTCCCCATAACCACAGCGACCAGCACCTTTCCCACCACAGCGACCAGCACCTTTTCCCAAACCACAGCGACCAGCACCTTTTCCCCATAACCACAGCGACCAGCACCTTCCCCACAACCACAGCGACCAGCACCTTTTCCCCACCAAGCGACCAGCACCTTCCCCACAACCACAGCGACCAGCACCTTTCCCATCCACAGCGACCAGCACCTTCCCATAACCACAGCGACCAGCACCTTTCCCACATAACCACAGCGACCAGCACCTTCCCCATAACCACAGCGACCAGCACCTTTCCCACATACCAGCGACAGCACCTTCCCCACAACCACAGCGACCAGCCCTTTCCCCATAACCACAGCGACCAGACCTTCCCCACACCACAGGACCAGCACCTTTCCCCAAACACAGCAAGCCTGACGCCAGCCCTTTCCCCAAACCACAGCGACCAGCACCTTTTCCAAACCACGCAAGATTTTCCCAGATACACCCAGCACCAGACTTTTCCCCACAACCACAGCGACCAGCACCTTTCCACCAAACCACAGACTAGCACCTTTTCCCCACACCACAGCACAGCACCTTTCCCCAAAGACACCAGCGACCAGCACCTTCCCCAAACCACAGCGACCAGCCCTTCCCCCACAACCACAGCGACCAGCACCTTCCCAAACCACGCGACCAGCACCTTTTCCCACAACACAGCGACCAGCACCTTCCCACAACCACAGCGACCAGCACCTTTCCCCAACACAGGACCAACCTTCCCACCACACACCAGCACCTTTTCCCCACACCACAGGACCGCACCTTCAACCACAGCGACCAGCTTTCCCCAACACAGCGACCAGCACCTTCCAACCACAGGACCAGCACCTTCCCCACAACCACAGCGACCAGCACCTTCCACCACAGCGACCAGCACCTTTCCCCAACCACAGCGACCAGCACCTTTCCCCACAACCACAGCGACCAGCACCTTCCCCACAACCACAGCGACCAGCACCTTCCCACAACCACAGCGACCAGCACCTTCCCACAACCACAGCGACCAGCACTTTCCCCACAACCACAGCGACCAGACTTCCCCAAACCACAGCGACCAGCACCTTTTCCCCACTAACAAGCACCAGCACCTTCCCCACAACCACAGCGACCAGCACCTTCCCAAAAAGCGACCAGCACCTTCCCAAACCACAGCGACCAGCACCTTCCCAACCACAGCGACCAGCACCTTCCCCCACAACCACAGCACCAGCACCTTCCCCACAACCACAGCGACCAGCACCTTCCCTCAAAACAGCGACCAGCACCTTCCCCACAACCACAGCAACCAGACCTTCCCACAACCACAGCGACCAGCACCTTCCCCACAACCACAGCAACCAGCACCTTCCCCACAACCACAGCGACCAGCACCTTCCCCACAACCACAGCGACCAGCACCTTCCCCACAACCACAGCGACCAGCACCTTCCCCCCAAACCACAGCAACCAGCACCTTCCCCACAACCACAGCGACCAGCACCTTCCCCACAACCACAGCGACCAGCACCTTTTCCCCACAACCACAGCGACCAGCACCTTTTCCCCACAACCACAGCGACCAGCACCTTTTCCCCACAACCACAGCGACCAGCACCTTCCCCACAACCACAGCGACCAGCACCTTCCCCACAACCACAGCGACCACACCTTCCCCCACAGCGACCAGCACCTTCCAAACCAGCGACCAACACCTTCCCCACAACCACAGCGACCAGCACCTTCCCCCACAACAGCGACCAGCACCTTCCCACAACCACAGCGACCAGACCTTCCCCACAGCGACCAGCACTTCCCCAAACCACAGCGACGACCTTCCCCAGCGACCTTCCCCACAACCACAGCGACCAGCACCTTCCCCACAACCACAGGACCAGCACCTTCCCCACAAACCACAGCGACCAGCACCTTCCCCAAACCACAGCGACCAGCACCTTCCCAAACCACAGCGACCAGCACCTTCCCCACAACCACAGCGACCAGCACCTTCCCCAAACCACAGCGACCAGCACCTTCCCCCAAACCAGCGACCAGCACCTTCCCCAAACCACAGCGACCAGCACCTTCCCCACAACCACAGCGACCAGCACCTTTCCACAACCACAGCGACCAGCACCTTTCCCCAAACCACAGCGACCAGCACCTTCCCACAACCACAGCGACCAGCACCTTCCCCACAACCAGCGACCAGCACCTTCTCCACACCACGCGACCCACTTCCAACCACAGCGACCAGCACCTTCCACAACCACAGGCCAGCACCTTCCCCAAACCACAGCGACCAGCACCTTCCCCAACCACAGCGACCAGCACCTTTCCCAAACCACAGCGACCAGACCTTCCCAAACCACAGCGACCAGCACCTTCCCCAAACCACAGCGACCAGCACCTTCCCCACAACCACAGCGACCAGCACCTTTCCCCATAACACAGCGACCACACCTTCCCACATACCACAGCGACCAGCACCTTCCCCACAACCACAGCGACCAGCACCTTTCCCCAAACCACAGCGACCAGCACCTTCCCCACAACCACAGCGACCAGCACCTTCCCCATCCACAGCGACCAGCACCTTCCCCATAACCACAGCGACCAGCACCTTCCCCACAACCACAGCGACCAGCACCTTTCCCCATAACCACAGCGACCAGCACCTTTACCCCAAACCACAGCGACCAGCACCTTTTCCCCATAACCACAGCGACCAGCACCTTTCCCCACAACCGGACCAGCACCTTTTCCCCAAACCACAGCGACCAGCACCTTTCCCCATAACCACAGCGACCAGCACCTTTCCCCAAACCACAGCGACCAGCACCTTTCCCATAACCACAGCGACCAGCACCTTTCCCCAAACCACAGCGACCAGCACCTTTTCCCCATAACCACAGCGACCAGCACCTTTTCCCCATAACCACAGCGACCAGCACCTTTTCCCCATAACCACAGCGACCAGCACCTTTTCCCCATAACCACAGCGACCAGCACCTTCCCCCATAACCACAGCGACCAGCACCTTTTCCCCATAACCACAGCGACCAGCAGCTTCTCCACTCCCACAGGTGAGTTGGGTGAGTCAACTTCTAACCATGTTAGCAAGGTGCAGTAAGCTGCTAGGCTGATCGCTCTCTCTCTCTGTCTCTCTCTCTGTCTGTCTCTCTCTGTCTCTCTCTCTCTGTCTCTCTCTGTCTGTCTCTCTCTCTCTGTCTGTCTGTCTGTCTCTCTCTCTCTCTCTGTCTGTCTCTCTCTCTCTCTCTCTCTCTCTCTCTCTCTGTCTCTGTCTGTCTGTCTCTCTCGTCTGTCTCTCTCTCTGTCTCTCTGTCTCTCTCTCGTTTGTTTGTTTGTTTGTTTGAGAGCCCAACTTGATTAGGCAGCAAGTGTTTGAAGAGTCAGCCACATGTGTGAGTGTCTTCCTGAGGGGAAATAAGCAGTGATGGTGAAACCCCATGAAATATTACCAGAGTAAATAGAAAAGAATTCGACCCAAGCGGAAGGTGCGCCAGAGGCCAGTCCGGGGAGCGGTGAATGGGGCCTTGTCTTGGAGGGTGGGGGGACGGACACAATTATATGGGTAATGGGGGATGGTGGAGATAGGCCCCACCCCATTTGTGAGAAGGGGGAACGGGCTTACCCATTCATGTAGGATTAATGGCGGCCCACCTATGTATGAGGGTAGATCGGGAGCCTATCTATAATCTATTTCTACAAAGTACATGATACAAACCTGGTTGACATTGCTGGCATACTTTGTAGAAAGCCCCTGGTTCGGCAAAGCATTACGGGCAGCCTAAGTTAATCTCGTTCCCCAGGATGCAGTCCACACAAGTAAGTCAGCTAACATCCAGGTACCTACCTACTGCTAGGTGAACAGCGGCAGGAAGTGTACGGAAACTTGTTGGCCACCTTTATTGTTAGCTGAGGATGCTACTAACCAAGCCACAAGCCTACTCGTGTATTTTAGCAGACAGCTTATGACGGGAGGATGGGAACTCCTACATGTGGGTAGTAGGAGTGAGATGATGAAGGTCCCTTATGTACATGTATGGATGGTGTGAGTGTAATGTCGTCAGTACATGATACTTGTTTAGTATTCTTTATACAGCTGGTCTTGTTGACGCACGGTACCGACGTCAGAGCTACGAGTGCAGCATATGGCAGACTGCCTCACTCGTTAGACCTACAGCGAGTAGACATGTGTGCGGGATCTCCTTCACTTACTGTAAATATACCGTAACCATCCAACAAGGAGTATCTTTGACCTCCTATATATCTCTCCCAAGACCCACACGACATAATGGGTAGAGGGGGCACATGGGTATCCACCTTTTATTTTTTTACACTTTTAACATTTGTTTTGATGCTTTCCCTACACGTCGTCGCCGAGGCTTTATCCGGTGCCTCGGTGACAGATAGGTGACAGGTACCTCATATTGTTTGTGGGGTCAGCCTAGTTCTATTCCTGCTCTTAACACGATGGGCTGACGTAATGTGGGAGATTATTAAAATCAGTAGTAAGTTATAATTAGAAATCACCTTGATGAGCATAATTTCATTGGAAATTCTTATGTTCGGATTTACAAGATGATCTTGCCTGACATTAAATAGTGTTTTTTTCAAGAACGTGGAGACAAAAGATTATGACAACGGGGCTACAAATATGTTAGTGGCAGTATATAGTTTGGAAAAAAAAAGTCTTAAGTGGGGTAACTGCACACGAAATGCGTGCAATAGGAATAACTGGGAAGGTGGTCAGATGGATATTTATATTTGTAACAAATAGAGCAGAGAGGATCAGATCACAGTAATAGGTACATGTATACCTGGAGAGGGTTTCGGGGGTCAACGCCTCCGCGGCCCGGTCTGTGACCAGGCTTGTGGTGGATCAGGGCCTGATTAATCAGGCCCTGGTTGGTCAGGCCTGCTACATTCATTAAGTACCTTTTGGCTCTCTTCTTGGACTGGCTCAGGCTGAGGGACAGATTACCTGACTCTTCAGCCCACACCGTTCTTCTCTGTATTAGACTGAAGAAGCCACTGGTTGGCGAAACGTTTCCAGAATAGATACCCAAATGTTGCACAAGTGTCTAATTTGTTAGCTTGTCTATTTTCTAAACCATTTATAAAGATTTTTAACTACAACTACCAAGCCCTTTTGGAAGTTTTATCTTGTTTAAGGTAATAGGTGTCATATTTTTATATCCCAGGATTTGAACTTTATAGTTGTCGAAGAATGCGTCCGCCACTTTTGTACCCTAGTATCCTCGGAATGTATTTCATTGTCAATTTTTCTCTCTGCGAACTTTCGTATGTTTCTGATTATTTCAACTATTTCGTTATGTATTTGGTTACAGTTGCACTGGTAGTTAGTTTTGGGTGATTACGATTACCTTATAAGGTAACATGTGTAAATTACTTAGGATAACCCCAAAAAGAGTTAGTGACTTGTACCCATCGGATCCTTGTAGATTGTGAACAACACAATATATCCTCGCGATATAGTTATGTGCAAGGGGTAAAGTGGTTTTAACACTGTATTTTGTAAGAATTAAAGGCTGTTGGGGGGACACTTTAAAGGAGAAATGACGAGCGAGTGGATCCTTTTATGTTTGTTTGGATCGTGTTGGGGGAGTTGGAGAGGCGGAGTGTGGGAGAGTGGCGGGCGTGGGAAGCGGCCCAGGCTGTGGTGGTGAGAGTGGTCGTGTGAAGGTTGAGCATTTAAGAACCTGCGATTAGACATGTAGTGGGCCCCTAGACGGCCGAGGTGATGTTGAGAGGACAGCACACTTGTGAATTTCAGAATAGAATAACTGTGCTAGAAAATACGGATGATTATAACGATGACACTTGTTTTTTTAAGTATCTTTCCTACAGAATCAGTATAACTGCTCTGAAAATAGAGGATGAAGCTTGTTAAGGTTTTATATCTTAAGTATATTATTGTTGGTATATGTATACCAGGTTGCTCTGTCTTGTCTGAGACCAACTAGGGCGATGATCACTGGAATCATTAACATTAATTATTGTATAATCTACCATAAGAAGATAAATAGGTGGGGAAATTAAATGACAAATACGGGAGCTATAAATAGTGTAGTTGCTTTCAAGGTCACCGCCTCTCACCCTATCCATGACCAGGTCTCCTGTCTAGCCAAGAAATAACTAAACAAGGGATTCAGGTTGCACAAATTCAGATTTAGAAAGAATATAGGACGGTAGCGGTTTATATAAAGACACCATGTTGACTGGAAATCTTTATTACTGTTAGAAGGTTTCGTTCTTTATTACTGTTAGAAGGTTTCGTTCTTTATTACTGTTAGAAGGTTTCGTTCTTTATTACTGTTAGAAGGTTTCGTTCTTTATTACTGTTAGAAGGTTTCGTTCAGGGTTGAACTTTGTGTATTGGAAATAGTTGTAGACAGTGGACGACTCTGCCAAGTACAGTGATCGAAGCTAGCACTTTTGGTAGCTTCAAATACACCTAATATACTTTCACTTACATTCAGTATATAATCGTCTTTGTTGTGTTCGTTTTGATATAGTTCTTATTCCTGTTATATTGCCTGATCTGTAATCAGACCGCAGAGACAATAATGCCAGGAATCATTAACGTATATAACTGTTTCAGTAAATTCTTACTTCGTGGTGAGTGACTTAATGTATATTGTTGCCACCACAGTGTGGTTCTTGTGTGGTCTGCAGTGTACTCGATGAACAGGTGTATTGCTGGCACCTTCAAATTTGCTAAGATGTGACCGCTACCAAGGTGAACCATTGTATGCGTGTGCTGTCTGGCGGTCTCCGCAAACCGCAAAGATAGTAAGCGGCGAATGCGTATTTCCAACCTGCAGTTAGTCTCTATTGTAATATGACGTTCTCAGCAAGGAAATACTGATTTAACTTTGATGCAAAAAACTTTTCTCTATTTTTTTTTATTATTATTAGCACAGCCGTTTCCCACCGAAGCAGAGTGACTTCGTCATCATTCACTTCATCACTGTCTTGCCAGAGGTGCGCCTACACTACAGTTAAAAACATATCAACACCCCTTCTTCAGAGCTCAGGCACTGTACTTCAACCTCAGGACTCAAGTCCGACTAACCGGTTTCCCCAAATTCCTTCATAAATGTTACTTTGCTCTCACTCCAACAGCACGTCGTCATAAAAACCATTTGTCTCCACTTGCTCCTATCTAACTCATGCACACTTGCTGGAAGTCCAAGCCCCTTGCACACAAAACCTTTACCCCACTCCAACCTTTCCTAGGCCGACCCCTACTCCCCTTTCCTTCCACTACAGAATTATATGCTCTCCAAGTCATTTATTTCATTCCATCCTCTAAATGTCTGAACCACCTCTACAACCCCTCCTCATCCCTCTGGATAACACTTTTAGTAACCCCACACCGTCTCTTTTCCAAACTACGGATCATTTGCGTTATATTCGCACTGCACATTGCCACTGCCTCCAGCCTTCTTGTTGCAACATTCACCCGTACTTCACATCACTAAAAGTGTTGGCATAACTATACTTCCATACATTCCCCTCTTTGCTTCCATGAATAATGTTCTTTCCACACACACCTGTGCATCTCACCATTTTTCCCTCGTCGATTCTGTGATTCACCTCTTTCATAGACCCATCTGCTGACAAGTTCACTCCCAAATATCTGAATACATTCACTTCCATACTCCATCCAATTTGATATTCAATCTATCATTACCTAATTTTTTTTTATCCTCGTCAACTTACTCTTTCCTATGTTCACTTCTAATTTCCTTCTGTACATACCCTGCCAAACTCGTCCACCGATCTGCAACTTCTCTTCAGAATCTCCCAAAAGCACAGTGTTATCAGCAAAAAGCAATTGTGACCACTCCCACTTTGTGTTAGACTCTCTATCTATTAATCCTACACCTTTTGCCAACACCCGAGCATTTAACTGAAATTTTAATGTGGTGGATGACTAGTGTCCGCTACCGCCTGGCTCAAAGCGTGTATAGCAATATCACCTTTAAATGTATCCCCGCCCTTCTTGATCTACGAACCTTTTATTCAGCAAACAAATGAGCATGCAATAGTGACTGAGAACGTGCTTACAATTATCACTAATAGCACCGTCATGAATCATCCTTAGCAAAAGCATAAGAAACAGTGCGAACATTAATTAAGGCGTCTGTCGGTGAGGGTACCGGAGAAATTACAGTTGGTATAAACCTTGGTAATAAATACCGACAAGTTGGTTTAGAATAAACACGTAAGCAAACACTAGGACAGATTGTTGTTGTAGGTTCGCCGGTACATCCGGCCCGGGTCTTCTCCAAATGGTGACCCGGCAACTAGGACAGATTGTTGTTGTTGTATGTTCGCAGGTACATCCGGCCCGGGTCTTCTCCAAATGGTGACCCGGCAACTAGGACAGAGGTTGAAAGACATTATATATAGGCGGAGAGTGAGGTGTGAGTGATGCATGGTGACCTGAAGAATGCCAGAAATAATAAATTATGTAGAACAGGACGATAGTAAACTATACACGATTAGGGTCACAAGTGACATGGTCCTTAGACAAATAGATAAATTAAAACCTAACAAATCCCCAGCCCCTGATGAACTGTATGCAAGGGTTCTAAAGGAATGTAAAGAGGAGCTTAGCAAACCTATGGCTAATCTTTTCAACATATCACTGCAAACTGGCATGGTGCCAGATAAGTGGAAAATTGCAAATGTAATACCTATTTTCAAAGCAGGAGACAGGTCCTTAGCTTCGAACTATAGACCAATAAGCCTAACCTCCATAGTGGGAAAATTTATGGAATCAATAATAGCCGAGGCAATTCGCAGCCATCTTGAAAAGCATAAATTAATCAACGAATCTCAGCACGGTTTTACAAAAGGGCGTTCCTGCCTTACAAATTTAATAACTTTTTCACTAAGGTATTTGAGGAGGTAGATCATGGTAATGAATATGATGTTGTGTATATGGACTTCAGTAAGGCTTTTGATAGAGTCCCACATCAGAGACTATTGAGGAAAATTAAGGCACACGGAATAGGAGGAGAAATTTTTCCTGGATAGAGGCATGGTTGACAAATAGGCAGCAGAGAGTTTGCATAAATGGGGAGAAATCAGAGTGGGAAGTGTCACAAGCGGTGTTCCACAGGGGTCAGTATTGGGCCCCTTGTTGTTCACAATCTACATAAACGACATAGATGAGGGAATAAATAGCGACATAAGCAAGTTTGCCGATGACACCAAAATAGGCCGTCCAATTCATTCAAATGAGGACATTAGAGCACTCCAGGAAGATTTGAATAGACTGATGCAGTGGTCGGAGAAGTGGCAGATGCAGTTTAATATAGATAAATGCAAAGTTCTAAATATTGGACAGGACAATAACCATGCCACATATAAACTAAATAATGTAGATCTTAATACTACTGATTGCGAAAAGGATTTAGGAGTTCTGGTTAGCAGTAATCTAAAACCAAGACAGCAGTGCATAAGTGTTCGCAATAAAGCGAACAGAATCCTTGGCTTCATATCAAGAAGCATAAATAATAGGAGTCCTCAGGTTGTTCTTCAACTCTATATATCCTTGGTTAGGCCTCATCTAGATTATGCTGCACAGTTTTGGTCACCGTATTACAGAATGGATATAAATGCTCTGGAAAACGTACAAAGGAGGATGACTAAGTTGATTCCATGTATCAGAAATCTTCCCTACGAGGATAGACTTAGGGCCCTGAATCTGCACTCTCTAGAAAGACGTAGAATTAGGGGGGATATGATTGAGGTGTATAAATGGAAAACAGGAATAAATAAAGGTGATGTAAATAGCGTGCTAAAAATATCTAGTATTGACAGGACTCGCAGCAATGGCTTTAAGTTGGATAAATTCAGATTCAGGAAGGATATAGGAAAGCATTGGTTTGGTAATAGAGTTGTCGATGAGTGGAACAAACTCCGAGTACAGTTATAGAGGCTAAAACGTTGTGTAGTTTTAAAAATAGGCTAGATAAATATATGAGTGGGTGCGGGTGGGTGTGAGTTGGATCTGACTAGTTTGTGCTACTAGGTCAGATGCCGTGCTCCTTCCTTAAGTGGATGTAACCTGACCTGGCTGGGTCGGGGCATTGGCTTAAGCCGGTGGGAGACTTGGACCTGCCTCGCATGGGCCAGTAGGCCTGCTGCAGTGTTCCTTCTTTCTTATGTTCTTATGTTCTTATGCCATGTTGGGATGAGGACGGGTAGACGATGAGATCATGTGACTCCTGTGTTGCTGGTTAGGTGCTGCTTTGCCTGGTTGAGTATCATGTATGCTAATGTTCTAGAAATTGTGGTTTCCAGTGTTACGTTCTAATGTCGGTGACTGCGATTAGCTCTAAACACCGTCGGGGTCTAAGGTCTGGTTCGGTGAGAACGAGTTGTACCTCATCTCAGTTCATCAAATGCCCCGTGGAGTCTGTGTATCCTCGACAGAGACTCCACGGGGCATTTGATGAACTGGGATGAGGCACAACTCGTTCTCACCGAACCAGACCTTAGATGCCGACGGTGTCTAGAAGCCTCGCTAATCGCCGTCACCGACATTAGAACGTAACACTGGAAACCACAATTTTTAAAACATTAGCATACATGATACTCAACCAGGCAAAGCAGCACCTAACCAGCAGCACAGGAGTCACATGATCTCATCGTCTACCCGTCCTCATCCCAACATGGCATTCTTCAGGTCACTATGCGTCACTTACACCTCACTCTCCGCCTATATGTCTTAGTGTTTGCTTACGTGTTTTTCTAAACCAAATTAGTTACTGTGAGGGCGTGGGAAACCAAAGGAAATAGGTATTAGCTTCAAGAAAGGCGTAGAATTAGGGGGGATATGATTGAGTTGTATAAATGGAAAACAGGAATAAATAAAGGTGATGTAAATAGCGTGCTAAAAATATCTAGTATTGACAGGACTCGCAGCAATGGCTTTAAGTTGGATAAATTCAGATTCAGGAAGGATATAGGAAAGCATTGGTTTGGTAATAGAGTTGTCGATGAGTGGAACAAACTCCCGAGTACAGTTATAGAGGCTAAAACGTTGTGTAGTTTTAAAAATAGGCTGGATAAATATATGAGTGGGTGCGGGTGGGTGTGAGTTGGACCTGACTAGTTTGTGCTACTAGGTCAGATGCCGTGCTCCTTCCTTAAGTGAATGTAACCTGACCTGGATGGGTCGGGGCATTGGCTTAAGTCGGTGGGAGATTTGGACTTGCCTCGCATGGGCCAGTAGGCCTGCTGCAGTGTTCCTTCTTTCTTATGTTCTTATGTTCTTAAGAGCTTGCTCTACTCGGGAAACAAAACTAGAAAGCTGCTAATGTGGTTCAGGGTGGGCAGGAGGCATTGAACTACAGGCCAGAGCAGTCTCTTAACATGTTTGATGCTGTTCGAGAACTTTGAAAACTTGTGAAAAGTTTTCGAAAACTCGGAGGGTATATGTTTTAAGTCACTTGTTCTCTCTAGCTGGAATAGGGGCTCTGGTGGCTAAAGCTCTCGCTTCACACGGCGAGGGTCTGGGTTCGATTCCCAGCCAGGATAAAAACATTGGGTTCTTTTCTTTACACCTGTTGTCTATGTTCACCCATCAGTAAAATGGGTACCTTGGTGTTAGTCGACTGGTGTGGGTCGCATCATGGGACACTGACCTAATTTGCCCGAAATACTCTGCATAACAAGGGGCTTTCTATATAGTAGTATGTCATTGATGTCAGCTAGGCCTGTATACCATGTACATGTGCTTGTAGTAAATAAAGATATTATATTATTATATTAATACTGTTGTACACTACCAACCTCTTTTAAGACAGGCGAAACTGTAGACCCAGAGAACGTACGGAGAGCCTTCACTGCACGTACGAGTTCAGTCAAGTACTTTAATTACTGGGAACGCTTGACGTCCCTTGACCTGTACTCTTTGCAACGCAGGCGAGAAAGATACATAATTTATACCTGGAAAATATTGGATGGGCGGGTCCTAACCTGCACCCAGAAATCAGTGCGAAAGCAAACATCGGCAGACGATGCAACATACCTGGAGCACGGGTGCTGTGAGTGCATAGAGAAAGCGCAATTAATGCTGGACCTAAAGCTGTTCAACAGCCTCCCATCATACATAGAGGGAACTGGATAGATTCCTAAAGTCATTACCTGACCAATCGGGCTGTGGTTCGTACATTGTACTGGATGCGGCCAGCAGTAACAGCCTGGTTGATCAGGCCATGATCCGCCAGGCCGCCTAGTCATGACCCGGGCCGCGGGGGCGTTGCACCCCTGGAACACCCTCCGTGTAGACTCCAGGTAAGGTCTTGCAAATTGGAAAAGGGTAGGAGAGACTCAGAGGTTTGGTAAGAGATCATACAAATTTGATGCAAGAGTGAATATCACCTCTTAAAAAAAATTGCCAGATATGCACATGGAGTAATTTTCAGCAGCATACGGGAAGGTGTCGATCCCTGGGGC